>MJUU01024314.1:46001-85738 GCA_002080025.1 Modiolus philippinarum
AAAACTTCCCGAAGGATTTGGTAAAGAGTCTTCATGTATTTCAGCAGACATCGGCAGTATCAGTGAGAGGCCAGTATATATGTAAAGTCTTCAGGTCACTGGAATCCAAAGCCAATTTAACGGATTTGTTCTGAATATCTCGTCGATATCCACTATCACGTAAAGAATGTAAGTTACGTCCCAGTTTTTCTGGATTATTAATCAGTTTTTGACATTTTTTAACAACATTTCCATAAAATCGAGGATGAGAAATGCCTATTGTTATTAGCTGTTTCCGAGTCACGACATATCTAGATATCAATTGTTCATATCTTCTGTAAAACTTCTTAAAAGTATTTAATAATTTATGAAATCTGTAACCTTGTTGTAAAAGTTTGGATGTGAGAGTAAGGTTACGCTCATTAAAATCATCCAGGGTGGAACAAATGCGAGCGAATCGTACAAGTTGGGATATATACACCCCGTAGGATGGAGCTAGGGGAACGTCGCCGTCAAGAAAGGGGAAATTAGTAATTGTAAAATCAAAATCATCCCTTTTATCATAAACTTTAGTTTTTATTTTACCAGAGTCAATGGTGATACTTAGATCCAGAAAAGGGCAGTATTTAGAATCATTGTTTGCCCTATTAAGTTTCAGTTGTTGTGGGTAAATGGTGTCAACATAAGCCAAAAACTGTGGATTGTCAATAGTAAGGATATCGTCAATTTACCTGCTATTATCATTGAAAATAGAAATAAGTTTATTACTATTTGGTACAGTTCCATTTTGTAGTTTTTTCATGAATTCCCGTTCGTAACAGAACAGAAAAAGGTCTGCAATGAGAGGTGCACAATTAGCACCCATAGGGATTCCAATGACCTGATGATAAACAATGGTGCCGAAACGAACATAAATGTTGTCTAGCAAGATTCAGTGCCTTAATCATATCATCACATGTCCAGGAGCAATAATCGTTGTAAGAGATATTGGAGAAGAATCCTTGTGTTTTGTTACAGCAAATAAACTGAAGACCCGAAAATTTAAAAGACCATTTAATAAGTTCACCCAATTTAGATTTAATAAAATTATGCGGAAGGGTTGTATAAAGTGTAGAAAAATCATTACTGTCAATAGATTAAACTGAAATAGATGAAAACCCATTTGGAAATGTCCCTGCCACATTGGGCTATATTAATTAGAAGTCTATGACCATACAAGAAAATGAGACCCTTTTCATTGAGGTTATTTGTACTGTCTATGCAAGTCTTAGACTACAGGCCCTTCGGAATCTCTAGTTTATCTTTATTTTGAAGAAGCCCTTCCATGATTTCACCTTTATATGAGTGTAGAAACAGATCGACTAAAAGAGGTGAAATTCAAATGTACACTAATCATGCTAATGGAAATTTTGCACTTCAGGGATGGACATATATTAAGAAAGCAAAGGTTCCTTGTAGATAATTTATTTTTGGGAAGATGTATGTTATGTTGACACTAGCAAATATGTAATGATCATGTTCGCTAATTTTGATCTGATCACGATTTTAACAGGCTTAACATAATTTTGTTAAGACAGTGTAGATATGGATTTTGGTTTTCAAGATCATTGATTTCAAGGACGATCAAAAAGTGTTTAAGTATGTTAGAACCGAACCGTCAGTCTAAAATGAACAATCCAATGTTAAGATAGTTTTAGATTGAATAAGATCCACTTGTAAATTGCGTTCAGAAAGGATCAAGACGATTTAGCTTTTGTTGAAATAAAGCAAGATCACAATCTTATCTTGTTTGATCGAGACAAACTTTACATATCTTGATCTCCGTTGAACACAGTTATCTTTATCTTGACAAACTGAACAGGTCTTGATTGTCCTGGAAAGCAATTATCTTGAAATAGGGCTGAATATCTTACACTGTATTAACAGATTTGTGTTAAGTCTGTCAAGATCGTGAATAGATTAAAATCAAACAGGATTATAACATATCTGCATATCATTAGTGCCTGTTGTTCATTCGATTCTGGTGTGCGTTCAAAATTATTTATGCAATTTTCCTTTTATATTCAATATTCGTTTTGCACAAATAAAGTAAATTACTTATTTCTATTTAAAATTAGTTTACTATGTACATGATGTTTATCTCATTTGTATGATTTTTTTATCAAGATATACCAGGAATTATGGTAAGAATAGACAGAAACAGCACCAACGACACACAGATAGCATTATCATGTGAGACGAAGACATCAAAGGAGGAATATAAATTTGTACTTTGGGATCATTTGTCGGACGTTGGTGACCACATGCGTTACTTTCCAGCTAACAAGAACGGGAAATTAGTGATACCAATAACTGAACCAAAGTACCAGAATAATGGGATCTATCGATGTTTTGCTAGTCATGAGTATATAGAGAAGAAACACAAACCATTAATAATTAATGAAACTTATGTACGAATAAACGGTATGATTATAAAATATTCAAATATTCGATAATAAAGAACTTGAAATTAAGGTAGTTCGAGCCTAATAAAAATATCAGATAGAATTTTTTTATTTTAAGATATTCTATTTGTTCAAAAAATAAAATAAAAATGATATGTCACCGATCATCTTTTCCTGTAGTCAAGCTTTGTAAATCAGGCCGAATTTAGTATTTTTCAGCAATATTTACAAAGAATATATAGGGAACTGTGTGAACATGCTTATTGTTTTGCTTTCATATGAAATAAACATCAGATAGATTTTTAGAATTTTTTAACATTTCAGAGGTGTACATTTCAGCTATAAGTTGAGCTGATAAAATCTATATGTCACCGTTTGGTTAGAGAAATATTTTCTATAGTTTACGAAACAGACAATATTTTTGGTAAAAGGGAGGTAATTGTTGGGAAAGTGTATGTCAATCTATTATGACGTTACAATGAAAAGGCCAAATAAGGAATATTCCGGCTTGAAAATCCAATCAATTCCATATCCGACTTGTGTTTCGGAAATGCGCCAATCGAATGCGCCGTGTATTAGTGTCGATCTACCTTAAAGAGAATACTGACACACCTTTCAAATATTCGATAATAGAGAACTTGAAATTAAAGAGAATACTGACACACCTTTTCTTTTTCGACTTTAGCATTTTGTTGCACACTGACAAAGATTGGGTGTGCTGAATTTAAGCTATATGCAAATCAATCACAGGGAGAATGTAATGAAGAAGACTTCTGATACACCTTTTCTGATTTGACCCTAGACATGACGATGATTGTGCGTTTTGAATTAAAACTTAACATGACTAACTTGATGATTTTATCTTCAAAATTGTAGTTGATTGCATAACTGACAGTGCGTCGGGTGCTGTTAATAAAACAAAGCATGCATACCATTCCGAAGCACCTGATGTCACTCAGGTTTTATGTGAATTATATCGATGGATATCAACTAGAGTTATGTAATTTCAAAATGTAATATACGAGACATTTGCGAGTTTATTATATTTGAAATTACATAACGAGAGTTTATATCCAGCGATATACAATTCTTTCGAGTTATTAAAACTATTTCTCTTATGATTTTCATAATATTAGTGCCAAACTGCTGTTTTTGTTTTGAATAACAACACCTTTGCTAGGTAACGTTACTCACGACCAACGAGATTTCAAGTTGTCCAATAGAAACGTCGAAAAAATAATAGCAAATCACGCGTGATGTGTTATTACTTGGCGCTCGACCAATGAAATTCCTGTAAAAGCGATTCAACAAGTTCATATCTGGCTCCAGCTTCAAAGTCCCGTTGTGTACCAAAAATAACTATCCGTGCAAGGAAAAGATAATAATCGTGCATCATAGGAGAATTCGGAATATTATGCTTGTGAATATCTTACAGCTGCCTTGTATTTTCTTGTTGGGTAAAAACAGATCCTAATAATATGTCTCGATTCTTATATTTCATTTTTACTTTTTTTACATTTAAAACGTGCTTACGTTTGATTGCATTTTTCTACTCCCCGATTATGTGGATTTTTTTTTCATCTTGATGTTGTCTTGACGTAATCGCTTAAAGGCAAGTTCTTAAAATATGTCTAATGACTTACAAAATTCCGAAGTTACTGTAGATTTAGTTTTTGCATATATGGCCATTTCGACAACTTATGTCTCTTCAGTGCCGATCAAATTAAGATATTCAGAATACCATAAACCAAAAGTTGTAAAATCTGATAGAGCACAAATAACCAAAACATCTCCATTGGATGCCAAAAACAGCTAAGGACAGAGCTTTGCAAGACTGAGATACTTTTTTATTTTGATCAAGCTTCTAAAATTAAGATATTACAAATTTTGTTATAAAGGCGTAGTTTGTTAGAATAATAAAAATAAATCAATCGTGTATGGCATCCATAGATACTTTGTAAGGGATTGAGTCATCAGATTCTTGTAATTATTCAATTACTTATTTGTTGATCTGATGTTATTTTTGTATAATATCGATTAAAAGTATATATTTTTTTCATAGGTCCCCCAGTCTTCGTGTCTGAAAATGACAACACTCAGTTGATGACGGACTGCAACCAACCAATGATATTTTTATTTATTTATAGTTTTCCGAAATATGCAAGTTTGTCATGTACTAATGAGGGACAAAAACAATTTGCTGAAAGTGATGACGGACATTTTGAGGAAGATAACAGTGAAATCCAAGATTACTTTGCTGAAACAAAGATTAGGTTGCATGGCTACAAAATAACTGTCAAACCGAAAATTTTAAAGTATGGATCTATCCAAAACTACAGTTTCAAAGCAGAAAATTCATATGGAATTGATATCTTTAATGTAACCTTTTCCACAAAAGGTATTTTTTGTATATTTGCACTCACTAGCAGATATGTTTTGATCTTGTTTGGCCATTTTGATCTTATCACGATCTTAACAAGCTTACCACAATTTTGTTAAGACTGTGTAAGATATTCAGTCGTATTTTAAAATAATTGATTTCAATGACGATAAAGACCTGTTCAGTTTATCAAGATCAAACAAGATAACTGCGCTCAAGGACGATCAAGATATGTTAAGTTTGTCCAGATCAAACAAGATCCAATCAGGATCTTGTTTGATCTTAACAAACTTAATTCGTCTTGATTGTTCCTGAACGCAAATAACAAGTCAATCTTGTTTAATCTTGAATTATCTTAACACGTCTTGATCGTCCTTGAAATCAATTACCTTGAAAAACAACTTAAAATCTAACACTGTCTTAACAAAATTGCGTTGAGCCTGTCAAGATCATGATAAGATCAAAATGGCCAAACAAGATCAAAACATATCTGCTAGTGACTAGTAATCAATATATTAAGGAGAACAATTACCCACCATATTTAAAATATTTTAAAATATTTGCATAAACAATAAAGGGATAAATGCATATGAGACAAAGTCACTACAAACACATGATACAACCAAACAATCGAACAATTTGATGAAGGGAGACATAATAGCCCAACCTGTCATTTTTCTTCTTCTTCTTCTTTTTCTTTCCCTTCTGCTTCTACCATTATGTCCGGGCAATACATTTTGTTCTTTGATCTAGACTTAAGATATCTAGCATGTCGTTTTATCATTATAACAGTTGGTCGTGTACCATAATAACATTTTGGAATACAAAAAATACCCAGCTTGCATAGAAAAAGTAAATTTCGCTATGCTGCAAACGTATTTCAAGGTGTAATCTCTCATCAGCATAATAATAAACTGTTGTTTATTGTTTATGTTAAATTTAATATTATTATTATAATGTTAAATTGTTTATCTAATCAAATAATATGGAAAGCCGTAATCCAAAAGTAGTCACAAAAGAAGTACTCATTACCAAGAATATCGAATTAGGAAGCTAAAACCAGTACCAATGACATCTACTGAGTGCCATACACGGAATGAAGCCTTAGTCTTTTATCATTGGTTAGAATTTTGATAAAAACAGTAAATTTCTATAAAAAGCCGAGTAAAATTTTCACGTCGGAGAAGTCTGACTATCGGGCCTTGACCATTGACACTGGGTCAAATAACTTTATTTTAGATGTTGCCTGTCCAGAACAGAGAGTTTGTAATTTTTGACAGAGACTGAAAAATTTTAGAATCTGCGTCTGGTATCATGAGAAGATGGGTCACGTACCATAGAGACCTTCATATGACCGTGACCTTTGATTTTGTTGTCAAATAACATCATTTGTTTAGTCTTTATGGTATTTGTTTTAATAATATGACGTATATTTTAGATATTTTTCATGTTGGTTTTTCATCATATTTTGTTGTCCCCATGCAACTTTGCCCTATGATTTTAATTACATCAAATAACTTCATTTTTAAGTGTTTACCAGAACTCTTACCTTATAATCTAGATACTTATTTAGTGAAGAGAAGTAAGTTGTCAAAATGCGCATATGCAGTAACTTCGGTATTATGTTATTTATTACAATTTGGCCGATGCCACTGCTGGTGGTATTTTAGTCCCCGAGGGCATTCACCAACCCAGGAGCCAGTACTTCGGTGCTGTCCCGAAAACCGATTTTATTTCAAAACTTGCAATATCTAAATTTAAGAAAATTTCGTTAAAACCTAAGGAGTATCTCCCTCGTGCATAGCTCTATCCTTGGGTGATTTTGGCTTTCCTTTTTAGATCCTATCAGTAATTTGTTCTCTATCAGCTTTTACAAATATTTTGGTATATGGATTTCCAAATGTTTTGATTTGATCTGCACTGAAGAGACATAAAATGTCGAAATGCTCATATGCAGAAATAATAGTCACAGTAACTTCGGTATTATGTTATTTAAACATGATATACGTGGTATGGCAAGTGTTTTTTGTCTTCTCTATGCTCTTTATATAGTTTGAATATACTGCATTATCTTTTGTCAAAGTTTAACGCTTAGAGACATACTAGTATTTTTTAGTTTGTTAAAACCATTATTCCTAGTTTAATTTTGTGACTTGGTTGTTTTTTTGCAGGATGCAGTCATGAAGACAATGACAATATCGGTGCTGTTCTTGCAATTGTTTGTAGTGGCATTGTATCACTTATTCTTATAGCAACAATATCACTCTACTTTTTCTTAAGGAAAAGACCAAATATTAATTCAACTGGGACTACCTTAGAAACTCAGGAATATGACGAAATAGGAAGTGTCAACTACTATTATATAACGGCTGATAATAGTAATAACAGAACTGTACAGGACATCCAAAGGTCATTGCCAACAACTTCAGTAGAACCAACGGATGATAATCGTGAATATCTTATCCCATATTCAGACCACGAAAGTCCAATGGGAAAACAGGAGTCTTGCACAAATGAACACTCACAAAATACAATTCCCATCAAAAACATGGTCGAACCATTTGATGAAATGGCAACTGTTTTGGAACCTAATGCCAATCATTAGAAGGAAGATGAGGAAAGTTCCGAAAATTTACAAACGGAAGCTAGCTATCCCTCAACCGAATCGGGATCGAGTGACAACGATTACGCTTTGGAAAACAACAGAAGGGGGGATTATGTAAATCATTACCAACCGCTTGTCATAGCACGAAGCACCGAGGACCAAACTTTGTACATTTGATGTATACCTCTGAATTTAATGCAAAAGTGTAAGATTAAATAAATTTGCTTAGATAGATGCTAAGGCCACCTTTAACTAGATTCAATCCAGCAAAGAGTCATATATTGATTAAACTTATATTATAGGATACTACTTCGAGAAACAACTGTCCCATGTTCTGCAAGTGTCATCATGAAGATCCCTGGTATACACGAACCACAAGTCATTTGACAAATAAATAATAATTTGTTTAAAGCAAATGTCGTACATGCACATTTATGATCATTAGGTCCACACCCATCCAAAATGAATTCCGTATAGGAAAAGTTCACTTTTGGACTATATAACTTTATTTTCTATTAACATACTCGAAAATTAGACCCTTTAAAATTGAGGTCATCTCGACTGTCTATAGACTGGCCATGTCAGCCATGATTCAATACAGTGTGCAATACAGGTTCTTTTTTTTAATATTTTACTATGCGAACAACAGCATAATTCCATTTGGGGTTTCATCTTGTAAAGATTTCATAATGTTACAAGTGCTGTGAAAATGCTTTCATTTGTATACAGTTATGGCTTTATAAATGTCACTACGTATAAACGTAGAGTTAACAGAAATGGAAATTGCTGAAAAATCAAAATATCGTACAAGAATTGTATCATATAAGGCATCATTTAGGTCTCTGTTTTATAAAAGTTGAGGAAAAAGTAGGCACATAATTAATTATGAGTACTACGCATTTTATTCACTATTCCATTATGTATTTAGTCACTGAATTTATAACGGGTCTAATTTTTAAAAAGCTGTTTCCTCTCATCTGTCTTTTTTAATGTAATAACATATATCCGATATCAAAAGAAACTCCCTTTTCTTCCCGCAAATAATTGCGTATGTCATACTCAGTGACACATAAAATCGAAGTTATTTCTAATCGCGTGATTTCTTTTGTTAATGCATTTAAATTTTGAAGGTGGAGTGATATAAATGGATAGATAGTACCAAATTGAATATTTATTTTAGTAATTTGATATATATTTCCGTGCAGCAATCATCGATGTAGGTACAAATGGCAGGAAAGTAATATTTTGTAAGTAAAGATTTTTTCCTATTTTACCCTGAATATTATATGTAACCTATGCAGACTTTATTTAAGCCACTATTTACGGTGCCCACATCTCACTGTTTTATTATGTCAAGTTTTCTTAATGACTCGATGTTTATATGTTGTAATTGTCTTCTATAATTCTTTTCATCGGACAACGGTTGACAAAAGTTGTAAGAAAACTTGGGATGTTGGATATGGGATGTCGTCTCCTTGACATTTACCCAATTTCCTTTCTTTTTCATATTTTCCAGTTAATTTTATGTTAATGATCCAAAAGTAAACACAAACATGGATGACGCGTTGGTTGACATCTCGCCATTGAATTCCTGTCAACCCGGCGCTAAGGGTCGTATTTGAACTCGGGTATGATTAAAACACTAGTGTTGAAAGCTGCATGGTGACTTCAACGGAAGAACAACAATAAAATGGTCGTTTCAATCATTGGTTTTACCATGTATTTCATTCTTCGTCTTTGTGCACTTACTTTTTTGTCATGTTGTCTCCCTTTAAGCTGCATCTGAATTGCTGCGTTTGAGATTTTTGATTCAAGATTGCCTCCCTTTCCAACCTTTTTTTCGGTACTCGTTTTTATTCACTCTCTGTATGGAAGAAAACTTGATGAATTTAGAAAAAAAAATAATATACGTCACTAAATATACTATAAAAATCTTTTACATTGTTAAAGAGAATATATATTTTTGCAAGGCGAATTATGAGTCAGAAATTAAAAAAGGTTGACATTTTTCCGGATTGAATCACTCACAGTGTGACGGGTGCTGTTAACAGAGCAGGACATGCTTACCCTTCCGGAGCACCTGATGTCACTCTCAGTTTCACTGGAGTTCACACTGTGAGTGCCTTTGTTCTGAATGTTGTGGTTTCTGGTTCTGTGCTTTGTGTCTGTCTGGCGTCATTGTTTTTGTGTCTAACGTCATTGTTTTCTGTGTTCTCGTTTTTGCCCTGTCTTTGGACTTCGATTTTTGTGAATATCTCCCCTTTGTTCCTTCGGTATTCTACTGCCGTTGTTTAATGCAAATTGTATATTTCAAATAACATGAACTTTCTCTTCCTTCCCATAAAAATATACTCAGTGACACACAAATTCGGCGACATAAAATATTTCTTAATTCATTTCATTATTGCATTTAGATGTAATGGATATTTATCAACTTACTGAATCTGTTTTTTTTTCATTTTATATATTTTCGTGTCACAAAAATCAGGTAATTATGGCAGGAAACTATTATGTTTTAAGTAACACTTTTCGTGCATTTTGATACTGAATATAAAATGTAATTGTACATGCTTTAATTCATTCATTTTCTAAATTTTCTTTGAAAATATATTAACTTCTGAATTTACACAATTTCTTTTGATAAAAAATGCGTAGTAAAAGGTTTTGAAATGATGCATAATGTAATCGGGAGCTAATTACTTTACTACTGCATGAAGAGATTTTTTAAAAATGATAAACGTGTGAATACTTTCTGACTAAGTTAAAAAAAAGCTCGACATTTCTCTTAAAGAATCTTTGTAGATGGACCCATACGAATTCAATGAATTTAATGTCTAAACGTTAAGGACGCAAATAATATGGTATTTTATTTTATTTTAACGAGCGAGCAACAACACCTTTCTTCTCGCGTCCGATCTTGTAAAGATGTAATAAAGTGACACGCATTGTGAAAAGTGTGTTCAAGTGTGAAAACTGCAATAAGATTCAATGTAACGAAAGTTGCTTCACTGTCCGACCATTTTGGGCTAATTGTCGTCTACGATTTATGGCGTTTTAGACAAATAGCCAGCTCTTGTGATCAATTGAGAATCCATGCATCCTACAACTGTACAATAACTACCACCTTCTACTCGATTAGGGTTCAATTATATTTTCACAAAGATCGTATATCGTTCTCTCCAATCAAGAGTTTATAACGGGTCTGATTATAAGAAAACTGTTCAGTCATATATTTCCAAAAAGTAAACTTTCTTTAACTTCTGCACAATGCACACTGTCTAAATATTAAGGACGCAAACAATTTTGTTGAAATTGTTTTTAAATTTTACTGCTCGGGTCCCTTTTTGTAACTGCTTTTTCAGTATTTTGATCCAGCTCAAACCCGTCTAACAGAACCTTTATTCATTTCAGGTATGGGTTTGCTTTAATGCTTTTATTAATTAACAACAAAATAGCGAAGTTACTGTTAAAATTGTTTCTGCATATGATCATTTCGACAACTTATGTCAGTGCAGATCAAATCAAAACATTTGGAAATCTATATACCGACACATGTATGAAGTCTGATAGAGAACAAATTACCAATAGAATTTAAATAGGAAAGCCAAAATAAGCTTAGGACAGAGCTATGCAAGAGGGAGATACGGATATAAAGAAAGAACAGTTTTGTGGTGGTTTTGAATAATTGGTTAGTGTTTTGAGACGAAAATTACCATCGAACTTGTTTAAAGAGGCTTGCAGTTTAACCTAAAACAATAACTGCATATTCTATTGTTTATTTTGTGTTAAATTCGAGAAAAACGCTGAGTTTTGGATTGATTTATAGTCCATGGGCTGGAATAGCCCCCAGTGAATCCCCCATACTTCCGAATCCTACCCATTTTTTAACTCTGCATACATTCCATTTTTAAAATAAAACATGTTAACACGAGCATAACCTGCAGGCAATGGTCGAATTGGGCCCATTTTTAGACCCACCTACCAAAATGTTGGAAAATTTCGTTTTTCGATCAAATTTTTCTTTCAGTTGCTACAAAATGTTGACCAAATGCTCCTTAGTTATGAAAACGTTGTATCAAATAATAAGTTATTGTATTTTCTTTACAAAAAACCCAAGTTTTTATAATTTCTATGCTCAATACATTAAATAGCGCAAATTAAACGTACCCCTACCCCAATGAAATATCGACGAAAAATCTGATATTTTCATTGAAATTGCGTTAGTTTGAGGGTCTAGAGAACATCAAGTGCATCTCAATTCCCGATTGTGAAAATTGTTTATAGTTTTGCAATCTATTTTCCTCAATGTAAATAATGTTAAGACAATTTTTATTTATTTTAAATGACACAAATTTTATTTTCAAATAGACCAAAGAAATGGATCTTTGAATATTTTCGTTTTCTAAGTTTTGTCTTTCATTTGCCTAATATTAGTTTAAGTAATCAAATATCATTTAAAATAGGTATCAAATGAAAGCTTATTATATTTGCTTTACAACCGTAACAAATAATGGCGGTTTTTTAGGGAATGTATACATCATACAGCAATAAAACTTTCCCCTATTCCAACAAATTTACTCTAAGATTGTCAATTTTTTGTCAATTTTTGCATTAAAAATAACACGAACACGCCAAATGTGTGTGTATTGTATAGAACAATGTTGCATGAATTATATGATGATTTTGTATTTTAACAACCATTTGTTGACTTAAACTCAATATTTTGCCCGAATTGGTGAAAAATGGGAATTTCTAACATTTCAGAATTGTCCAAAGTTCACTGTTAAATCGTTATATATGCCAAATCGGGAGGATGCATGTGCAACTATGCCAATTAATTGTACCAAGCGACATATTTGGTGTCTTTAAATATTCTAATGAGAAAAACAAGAAGTGTTTAATGTGACTATAAATACAGAAAATCTTACCCCTACCCATACAAAGTTTCCCTGAAATTGTCAATTTTTGTCTTTATTCGCACAAAAAACCAGGACACGCAAAACGTGCATCGTATATGATAATTTTGCATGAATTACATCATGATTTGGTATTTGAACAGCAATTGGTCGACTAAAACTCAATATTTCTCCCAAAATAGATGAAAATTTGGCATTTTCAATATTTCAGATTTGTCCGTAGTTCACTGCTAAATCGCAATATATGTCAAATGTATAGAATATATCTGCAGATATGCCAGTTAATTGTTCTAAGCGATACATAAGTTGTCTTAAAACATTGTTTAGAAAAACAAGGAGTGTTTAATGTGACTCTAAATACCGAAAATCTTACCCCTCTAACCCAACACATTTTCCCAAAAATTGTCAATTTTTTGTCTATGTTGAGATAAAAATAATATATATATAAAAATACCTCACGCAAATTCTGCTATGCATATAACAGTTGCATGAATTTTTTTATGATTTGGTATTTTATATCCCACTTGTCAGCTGAAACTCAATATTTGTCCAAAATTGACGAAAAATGGGAATTTTTAGCATTTCAGATTTGTCCAAAATTCATTTTTAAATCGTTATATGTGGTAAATCTGGAGGATTTATCTGCAGATATGCCAATTTATTGTTTTAAACGATACATAATTAATGAAGGAAAGATAACAGGAAACACTTAAAATTGCCGAATATTACAATCATATGTCACAATCAACCACGGAACTGCACAAGAAAAAGAACAAAATGACAAAAGACAAACATAGATAACGATAGGAACTCGGGATAGCCGGACTTGGTACCGGCAATGGAAACAGCCAGCGGTAGGGTAAAACAGGTTTGATGGGTACCCAAACCTCCCCTTTCTCTATCCCGTTTCCGTATAGTATAATAAACATACAAATAAAACCCAATACAGGTAGACAACTAACTCTACGACCACAATCTTGAAAAGGAAAGAATAGACAAAACGTAATTTAGAAAGATGGGTCGAAGAGTGCTCGCCGCTAAACTACCGGCTAGCTCAAGGAGCCTAGACTGCTGGTAAAACACGCATTACGGAATAATAATCAAATTCAAAACTTCCCTAATGCTTTGGAAAAGAATCATCATGGATTTCAGTAGACATCGGCAGTATCAGTGAGAGGCCAGTATAATTGTAAAATTTTCAGGTCATTTGATCCCAAAGCCAATTTTACGGAATCATGAAGAATATCCGGTCAATATCCCCTATTACGTAGAGAATGTAAGTTACGTCCCACTTTTTCTGCATTTTTTTTTATCATTTCTGACATTTTTAACAACATTTCCGTAAAAACGAGGGTGAGAAATGCCTCTAGTAATAAGCTGTTTCCGAGTCGCATTATACATGTTATATTTAGATACCAAATGTTCATATCTTCTATAAAACTTCTTAAATGTGTTAATCAATCTATGAAATCTGTAACCTTGTTGTAATAGTTTGGATGTGATAGTAAGCTTGCGTTCATTAAAGTCGTCAAGAGTAGATCAGACGCGTGCGAATCGTACCAGTTTAGATATATACACCCCGTATGATGGTACTGCAGGAACGTCGCCATCATGAAAAGGGAAATTAGTAAAAGTGAAATCAAAATCATCCCTTTTATCATAAATTTTAGTTTTAAGAGTCAACGATGATAGTTAGATCGAGAAATGGGTAGTATTGAGAATCCTTGTTTGCTTTATTAAGTTTCAGTTCTTGTGGGTAAATGTGGTCGACATAGTCTAAAAACTGGGCATTGTCAAAAGTGAGGATATCGTCGATATACCTGCTGTTATCGTTGAAAATTGAAATAAGTTGATCACTGTTTTGTATGGTTCCATCCTGTTGTTTTTTCATAAAGTCCCGTTCGTAACAGAACAGGAAAAGATCTGCAATGAGAGGTGCACAGTTTGTACCCATGGGAATTTCAATGACCTGTTGATAGACGATGTTGCCGAAAAGAAAAAAAATTTTGTCTAGCAAAAGATTCAGTGCCTTAATTATGTCATCGCATGTCCAGGAACAATGATATTTGTAAGTGATTTTAGAGAAAATACTTGGATTTCATTACAACAAATGAATTGTAGACCAGAAAATTTGAAAGACCATTTAATAAGTTGTCCCAATTTCGATTTAGTCAATTTGTGTGGAAGGGTTTTATAAAGTGTAGAAAAATCATAACTGTCAATAGACAAAACCGGTCTTTGTATTGATTTTAATTTATCTTAAATTTCAATGGAATTTTTTACACTCCAAAAGTAATTAACACCAGAGTTTTGATAACTTTAACTAACTCTTTAATACAGGTTAATGCACTTGTTAAATGGATGGATAAATTAGTGGTAGAACAGTAACTTGATGCCGAAATAAAACGATGTTTGTAAGGATTTTTGCGAAGCTTAGGAACCCAGTACATAAAAAGCAAGGTGTTTTCTTTAGGTGGAACCTAGATCATATCTGTATTGCTGTAGTGCTGTTTGGTCAAAGTTTTCTCGTCAAAATCAGTACGTTTGAAAGTGTCAGACTTTGCCAATTCATTTTGTTGGACATCAATATAATATTTCTTTCAAATACTAATTGAAACATTGTTGGACGCTTTATCGACCGGTACAAATACATATTTATCGCTAAGATTTCTTAATTTCAACTTAATTTTGTTTACAGACAGCTTAGGCGGTGACTCTTTATGATTATCTTTATAAATATTTATTCTGTTGGTGACTTTTGTAATAATTCTATCTTTGAACATATTGAGTGCGTGTTTGTCTGCATTTTTTCGTTTGCACCATTTTAAACAATAATTGGAAACTGCGTCTTTAATAATATCAAAACATGCTTGCCAGTTTATTTTCGAAGGTGGGCAATATGTAGGCCCCTTTCTAAAGAATTTTCTAACTTCTTTATCATCGATGAGGTTCAAGTTCCCCGTTCATCCATGTCCACATGGATCATAGCGATATTGTAACGTTGAACAGTAGTTCTTCTCGAAATTAGCATCACAGTTTTTAGAAGAGTAATTGAAAAAAAATACTTCTAGTAGGCTTTTTGTAAGAAAAGGAAATGACAGGCATTTCATGGTTGTCAAAATAAACGGAAAAGTTTTTGAATATCTCCAATGTCTATTAAATCAATTCCTTTACTTATATTTTTTAATTTCCAAAATTGCTTGACATGTTTGACATGTTCATCGCGTTTGTCAATTCTCGGATAAAGTCGATGATAGCAGAAAGAATCAATAATTTTTGAACATAAGTTATCATAAAACACTGTTTAGAAAAATAAGGAATGTTCAATGTGACTCTTAATACTGAAAATCTTACCCCTACCCTAACAAAATTAAACATAAAAACACACAAAATATGTCTGTCTTTACACATATATGAACAAAGCATACAAATGTTTTAATTTCTTTGCAACAGATGCATTTGATATATCGTGGTATGTAATTTTGACACCGAAAATGGGTAAAATTGTATATTTTTGACGATTATCGTGAAAAATGGGAATTTCCAGTATTTCAGAATTTTACGAAATTCAAAGTTGAATTATTGAATAACTGCTCATAAACCACACGCATGATCTTATTTGTGATAAAGGGGAGGCACTGTATATTTTGGTGTTTGAAAATGATATGTCATAGCTTTTCAAGCTGAATAAAATGAAATAATTTGTGTTGAATATGTACGGTAAGGGGAAATATGATTGCAATTTATGAGACTGTAGTTAGTCTAAAATGTTTAAAATACAAAAAAATGAAAGGATATGGAGTGAATGTACTTGTGGCAAAAACGCACACGATACATAGAAAACTCCAGTTTATCAAGAACAGGGCTTTTATACCTGTCTACATCTTGATGTCGCCTGAGGGTCTTCAACCAGAGGTGAGCAATATTCACCCCCTCAAGCGAGACCAAGAAGGCCCCTAGCGTGCACTTAAGCGGTTTCTTGACAAAAATTATATGTTGAGCAACATCGATCGCAGCTAAAACATGCCATTGAAGTATCTATATGTATAGATATGTATACATTGTATTTGAAAATCCACCAAAAAAAATCATTTCCTTAGTATCTATATGTCTCTGATGAGAGTCAAACCTTTTTCATGAAATATGAAGAAAACAAGTTCGATGAAAGTTACTGTTCTCCTAAGAAAGGTTAACATGGATAGTAATAATTACAAAATTCATCTTTTTTTTTTCATTTGCAAAAAAATGTTTTTTCTTACATGTCATTTTCATATTTCATAAATAGTTCTATCGAGTTTATAAATATCAGATTGGTCTTGATGTATCGGTTATTTGAAACAGTTTAAACTGAATTTTGTTGAATGTAACCAAGGATCACCAAGGATCTCCGAATCATGTGCGTTAGACTTGACGTTCTTCGGGCGTTCCCTAATTTTTGGTTGAGCAGTTAAGGGTCCTGAAGATGGTTGCCAGGGAAAACACATGTATAATTAAACCATTTGAAACAACGGAAAAATTACACATGTATGTTGGATAATTTCGGAGTTGTGGTGCCCAATTTTTGTTTTGTGTTGGTACGGGATTTAGACATGGTGTTTTCGTCCTTCGTTGTGATTTACTTTTCAGCAGTATTATTATTTCCTTGAGAATCAGTCAAATTTGGAAAAAAGGTCTCCTTCGAATCCTTCCATTGTTTTCTTTTTCAAATTTTAGACAAGACCGAGTGATGCATTAAAAAGTCTTTACAAAAATTCCGATCCAATACAAAAACATGGCTGACAGCGCAGTACCTACTTTAACATTGGACCCTATATGGGAAAATTGTCATTATCGATTCTGAAACAATTTAAGCAAATTTATCTACAATTTACAGGAATGGTTTATGGAAGGTCCTTCACAAAAGATTGTTCATTTTTAGCTCACCTGGCTATAGCCATGGTGAGCTTCTGCTGTCACTTAGCGTCCGTCTGTCCGTCCGTCCGGCGTAATTTTTTTCAAAAATCTCCTCCGAAACAACTCGGCCAAACGAAACCCAACTTGGCCTGAATCAACACCATGGTATGGCTTCTCAAAATTGTGTTTTTTTAGTTTGAAACAACATGGCCAGCATTGCCAAAAATGCCCCCTTAAAAATAAGGCAGTTTTTTGGCAAATTATTCAAAAACCATTTCAGATATCATGTGTCATGTGTATGAAAAAATGATCGGCATGACAAAATCTACCCATATCTGATGATCCATAGAGTTATTACACGTGTTCCTTAATATTTTCAAAATTTTGATGTTTTTTTTTAATTTTGTTTTATTAAAAAGTACAACAGATAGAAGTAAAGTATTATTGCAGTAATGTTCAGCATATCAAGACCTACCAAAATGAATATTTTGAAGAAATTTCAAATGCCCATATAGGAGTAATTGTCCTTTATTGGTCAAATTTTCGGGAATTTATACCTGTTGTCTTATATTCCAAACACAATTCAATAAAGAGGTCAAGTTTATATTGCAAAACTGTTCAGCATGTCAAGGACTACCTATTATTGAATATGATCAAATTGTTCGGGGTCTTCAACATACTTTCAAAGCATACTTTCTAATTGCTACGATATGATGAAATGATATTTAATCAACATTTCAAAGTTATATATCAATTTCATTAAGTATTTGCATCTCATAGTCAAATCAGCAGAAATTCTGAAAAACGGAAAATTCCTATTTTTTCACACATACAGAAGAGTCGAAAAGAGACCTTTGGAAAAGTTTAAATCAACTTAACAACGGCAGTAGAATACCGAAGGAACAAAGCACAAGATTACACAAATCAAAGTCCAGAGACAAGGCAAAACCAAGAACACCAGAAGACGGAAGATCAAAGACACAACATGCCCACAAAACACACGAACATCACATACACAACACTAACAACTAAAACACTAACAGTGTGAACTCTCAAAAAACAGAGTGACATCAGGTGCTCCGGAAGGGCAAGCATGTCCTGCTCTATATACAGCACCCGTCACACTATCATAGGGTCAATCCAGGGTTAAGTCAAAACCGCTTAAATGATCTTCTGAATGTTAACTTCGTGAAATACACACTAGAGTTCCCATTAAACATTATCTCTTTATCATTTAGAGCCGGAATATTTCAACATTTCCCTTAATTTTTAGGGGGAGGGGTGCTAACTTTGACATTTCTGAACCTAGAATACGCATAAAATATTTGCACACAATTTGTTGCTTACATATCATAAATTATTACTGCATCGGCAATTATAAATGTATATTCAGATTTTTACGACCCTTAAGTCAATAATCGATATTGGGAAAAAATATAAAATTCCGAAAAATTCAATTCTTCAAAATGTTTATACCGAAAATCAAAATTTTAAGGACTTTAATTGCCTTATTTTCCAAAATTGTATCACACCTGATAAGCTAGGCATAAAAACTAGATCAAATGACGAGGGTTGTTTGTCTGAAAGGAATTGACAGCCTAAAATCGTCATTTTCGCATTTTTTTCGCAGGGGTAGGGGTACATTTTTTTTTGTGTCCCAAGATCATAAAAAGGCCGTAAAGTACCAAAACTTGTATTCATTGTAAAGGATATGAAATTAGCTTTAATTTGATACCAAATTTTAGTAAATATTTCTTATCTTTAAAAAATTATGGATCTTAAAAGATGAAACTTATGTTAAAACGGAAATACAAAAAAAATTCAGGGTGTACTTTAAAAGTGGCACTATACGGTCTGTGCGTGCAAATTATGTTCGTGTTAACATGTTTTATTTTGAAAAGGGGGCATGGAAGAACTGAAAAAAATCGGTCTGGTTCGGAAGTTGGGGGATGCACGTCCAGCCCATGGACTATCAAAGGTATTTTTTAATCTCCAATTACAATAGAATGAAATTCGATGAATGAACCATAACATGAATAATGTTTCAGCAATTATCCCTCTTTCATGTAATAATCCCATTTGTATTCATGCTTTTTATTTATTAGGTGAAAAGCTCAAAAGATTAGTTAGGGTGTCGACATTCCGTTCAGGATCCTGTCATTCAATGGCAATTATCACATCGTTTCTACCACATTTCATTTTCATTTCAGGAGTACATGATGTCACTCCCGGTTTTTATGGGAGTTCACACTGTCAGTACTTTAGTTTTTCGTGTTGTCTTGTATATCATACTGTAAATTTTAGCTGTGTCTTCGTCAGTGATGTTTGTGATACCGATTTGTCCTTGTGATTGTTTTCATATTGTAGAGATTTACAAAAAGCTTTTCAAAATTTCACCATGATATTGATTGAGGGTTAGAGAAGTAACACGTATCATGGACTTCATTGGTTTTTGTCTAAGGGTTAGAAAATGACATTAACCAATCCGCTACCAAACAGACCTTCAAAACACTATATGCCTCACTGATAGTGTGACAGGTGTCGCTAGCGGGGCAGGACATGCTTACCCTTCCGGAGCACCTGATGTCACTCCCGGTTTTCATGGGAGTTCACACTATGAGTGCCTTAGTTCTTAATGTTATCTTTTTATTTCAGTGCATTGTAGCTGTCTCACGTCCTTGTTTTGTCTTTGTTTTTATCTGTTACCGTTTTTGCCATTTCTTTGGACTTCGATTTTTGTAGTCATCACTTCCCTTGTTCTTTCGGTATTCTACTGCCGTTGTTTTACGACAGACATTTTTCAAAAATAAAATAATCAATCAATCAAAAACGACTGAGAATTCGAACAGGATATCCGTGTCATTTAAACTTTTTCAATAAGTGACTTTTGCTTAATTTGCCACTCTACTAGTACTCTTACTATAATTTTGATAATAATGCATGTGATATAAATGGCAACAAAAACATGAATTAAAGCACTGCATATTCTTAACATACTTATTGAAGTTGCAGATACAATGTTTCACTAGAAGATATGTTATGATCTTATTTGGCCATTTTGATCTTAACAGTTTCTTGACAGGCTTAACATCATTTTGTTAAGACAGTGCAAGATATTCAGTCGTAGTTCAAGATAATTGCTTTCAAGGACAATCAAGACCTGTTCATTGTATCAAGATCAAACAAGATAACTGCGTTCAAGGGCGATCAAGATGTGTTAAGTTTGTTACGATCAAACATGATCAAAATGAGATCTAGTTTAATCTTAACAAACTAAACTCGTCTAGATCGTCCCTAAACGCAATTAACAAGCTGATCTTAATCATTCTTAAACTATCTTAACACATCTTGATCTTCCTTGAATTCAATTATCTTGAAAGTGACTTAAAATCTTACACGTTCTTAACAAAATCTTGTTAAGCCTGTCAAGATCGTGTTAAGACCAAATTGGCCAAACAAGATCAAAACATACCTGCTAGTGTTTGGTTTTAGCTCACCAGCATATAGCAAAGTGAGATTTTCTATAATTTTGCGAAAATCACCCGTAGTAAACTTTCACAACAAAAATATGCCGTTATACTTTTTGGATATTTAATGTCTTTTGTTGGTCTCCGGTTAATTTTTCGGGTTTACACTTTATGTAAGATTAACCAGATAGAAACAGACTTTAACATTGAATTTAACTGATCTCCTCTGAAAATAACGGACAAATCCTAACCAAACTTAGCCACAATTGTCTAGATGATCTCTTTTTAAAAAGTGTTTTTTAAGTTCAAAGTTTCTTTAGTGTTGCTGCTAGCAAGTAGCCCTATTTGAAAAACAAAGTCAAAGGTCTTTTGAATTAAATGTACATGAACCTTTAGACTTTCGATAAATCATGTCCTTAGAAACCTGATTTTGGTTGCCTGTTAATGAATTTCCTTACCTCAGTTTTTGAGAATGTCTTAAAAGGATTTTGTAGTTTAAAATTTTTATTTCAGTCATGATAGTTTACTAAATGTGCATAATATAGCATTTAAACATTAATTTCCAAATACTTTCAGTCATCTCATATTCTTAAAAAAAAAACAACGGCAGTAGGATACCGAAGGAACAAAGGGGTGAAATTCACAAAAATCGAAGTCCAAAGACAGGGCAAAAACGGGAACACAGAAAACAATGACGTTAGACACAAAAACAATAACGTTAGACACAAAAACAATAACGTTAGACAGATACAAAGCACAGAAATATAAATTACAACCTTCAGAACAAAGGCACTCACAGTGTGAACTCCAGTGAAACTGAGAGTGACATCAGGTGCTCTGGAAGGGTAAGCATGTCCTGCTCTGTTAACAGCACCCGTCACACTGTGAGTGATTCAATCCGGGAAAATGTCAACGTCGGTAGTCAAATCCGGGAAGACGTGAATCTAGCTGAAAATGTCCACTTTCATTTGGGATACTGACACGCCATATCTTTCAATGATGCTATGGTGACGGCCATTGAATTTCTTGAGGGATGAAATTAACAAAGGTTGAACAAATCCCTGACTAAGCAACTTTTTGGACAGTGTTTTTGCTCTTTTCAAAAAGTCACTGTACAAACTACATGCTCGACAGTAACGAATCAACTGTGAAATGTACACTCCATTAACCTAATTATACTATTTTCATAATGAATGGCGATATAAGATATGAATATCTATATTTAAAGACAATTCACTTCGTCATTAATTTTTTTACCTTGCAGCAAATATAATATAAAGAGGTTACAAAGATCTATTTAAATATTTCGTTCTTTTATACATTAAAGTAAACACAAAATGCTTATTACATTCAACAACTCTCTTCGACCACAAACCAGTATTTCCACAGTGTGATCTTTATAGTCGCAGTGTTTTTGATTTGGGATTGATTTTGGAAAACAATTGGAAATTAATAATCAGTTTTGAAATATAGCAATTTCAGTATAGTTCATTTGACATCCGTATGAGAGCAATATTTTCTTACAAGGAACAGAAATATTCTGTAGTAAGTAACGAAAATTTAATTGGTTAAAGGAGTACGAGGGTAATAAATTTTGTAATTAGAATTAAAATTCTGACCTTTCGTTTTGAAGAACTTTCCTAATGGAACAAAATGTGCCACAAAATTTGAAAATCCATGTAAGAATTTTTTTAGATACATATAAGACGTCAAAATTTTGGTGGGAAACAGTTCTCTCTAGAGTTTTCCTTCAATTTCCATTAACAGTTTATATGACTTGAAATATATGAAAATATAATTAGAAGTTGATAAAATTTTATACATTGTCTATTTTATGCATTTTATAGTGACCTATGACCAAGAAAATAATATACATGTGCAATAAAATTTAAACCATGTTTAAATGGATTAAACCCGAGAATATCGAATGCGTCAGAAATCTGACGCTCGTACTCACTTAATATATTCTTCTTACATTTTTCAATATCCAACAAAAACAAATAATTCCTAGCGTTATTAAGATGAAGCCTTGTCAAATTGACATGGTTCCGAGGGTGAGATAAATCAAGGGTTCTACATATCAAGAAGTATTTACAATAAAATAATAGCATTAATAATATGATTTTGACCAAAAAGATGTTATTACAGACTGTTGAGGAAATAAAAACAATAATAGTTTACATACATATTTAATTGGCATGAAATTTGTCACGGTTTTACAATCAATAAATTGAAGTCCATAAATTAGATTCAACACCACCCTGTGAACAGCGGTGATATCAAATACCATCAATTACCTTTTTGAACATAAATTAAAGCCACCCTGTGAACAGCGGTGACATTTAAAGTCAGAAACGATTAAAATTAGTCATCTTGTGAACAGCTATGTTAGCACCCTGAGAACAGTGGAACAATAGAATTTAGATGTCTAATTGTCAATGAAAGCTGCAACTTGAACGAACATAATATATACAAGTAATGTTTTGTGCGCGTAAGGCCACCTGTGAAAACTAATAATCCGTGACGCATTTGTTGATTCGTAAAATCCACCAATTATCTTGATTAAACTCTTCCAAGATTGTCCATCATATCAGAAGTATAAGGCTCCATTTCACTGAACTACCTACAATTATAAATCTAAACCGCAGCAGTATATTGTTTCCCATCTACAACTTTATACAATATATGAAGAGAAAACGGGAGGGCGGGTTAATTTTTTAAACTATTTTAAAGTTCATGAAATATCGGATTTTGTATTAAAATGCAAATAAAAATACAAATGACTTACATTGTTGGTCGACAGTCTCCGCACAAGTAAGAGCGGCCGACAAAATTTTACTTGAAAATCATATCTTAACAAAATCAGCCAATAGAAATGCAGGAAGCATACACACCCTCCTCGCTCTAATAATGTAATTTATTTTACATTCATAAAATAAATTCAGTTATTACAGACTGTTGAGGAAATAAAAACAATAAAAGTTTACATACATACTTAATTGGCATGAAATTAGTCACGGTTTTACAATCAATAAATTGAAGTCTACAAATTAGATTCAACACCACCCTGTGAACAGCGGTGATATCAAATACCATCAATTACTTTTTTGAATATAAATTAAAGCCACCCTGTGAACAGTGGCGCCATTTAAAGTCAGAAACGATTAAAATGAGTCAGCTTGTGAACAGCTATATTAGCACCCTGAAAACAGCGGCACAATAGAATTTAAATGTCTAATTATCAATGAAAGCTGCAACTTAAACGAACATAATATAAACAAGTAATGTTTTGTGCGCGTAAGGCAACCCGTGCCATATGGACAGTGAACGGATATTAACACCGTTCACTGAACACTGCCACGATGAGGGGCCAACGCGAACAAATAGTGACAAATTTCATGCTGTTTTATTTTGGATACATATTTGTGGAACCACACACGAAAGATTCTATTCCACCGCAAATAGAATTCAAGCTAATATCGCTCCCAATCGGTGCAAGATGAACAAGGTCATTTAGAAATTCTATGGCCGTCACCACGACCTCATAGATAGATATGAAATGTCAGTGTCACAAATAAAAACTGACATTTTCAGCTAGATTCGCGTCTTCCCTGATTTGACATTACCGGTTTCGACTTTACCCTGGATTGACCCACTGACAGTGTGACGGGTGCTGTGCACAGAGCAGGACGTGCTTACCCTTCCGGGGCACCTGATGTCACTCTTGTTTATTGAGAGTTCACACTGTTAGTGCTTTAGTTTTTTGTGTTGTATATGTAACGTTCGTGTGTTTTGTGGGCATGTGGTGTCTTTGGTCTTCCGTCTTTTGGTGTTCTTGCTTTTGCCTTGTCTCTGGACTTTGATTTGTGTAATCTTGTGCTTTGTTCCTTCGGTATTCTACTGCCGTTGTTTAGAAATAACTCTGTACGTTTGATTTTAATTTCAGGGTATTTCATATAACAACCCTTCAGAACACTTAAAACCTTTTTTTCCTACAAGACTTTTATTCTGGAACGTTCCAGGTCTAACCTCTTGTTTCTTATCCATATCGGACGGGGTAAAATTTGAGACCAAATAATACGAGTTTCAGGCAACAAATTCTGAAATTTTATTGTGTCTCGAACGATCCTCTCTCTCAGGGTTTTCGGTGATTTAGATTCCAAATCATTTCCACCACAATGAAGGATAAGAAATTGTGGAGCATCAGCTAATGTTAGCAACAGTCTTATTTTTCTTACAGTTTCATCCCATTTCACCCCTCCTTTTCCTTGCCAAAATATATCCACTTTTAAACTGCTATGTAGCCCTAAATTAATTCCCCCTGGTCTTCCATGTGCTGCAACAAACGCCCTTTTGATAAGAGAAGATCCAACAATCTAGACGTTGACATGGGTACCTGAAATACTTAAATTTTACTTCAGGATTTTTTAAATTAACTAATATTTGGGAATACGAATATAAGTCTGGTATGCTTGAGATTTCCACCTACCCATTATTTTTATTTTTTCCTCAGACTCCCCATTCTGATGATAAAAGCTTGCTGCTTCGATCCGGAATGAGTGTGACTTATAAAGTTTTGTGTCAATACCAATGTTATTCAATACCTTGGACAATATTGCCGTAAATTGATATCGTGTAAGTGGTTTTCCCCCAAAATGACAAAAGAATGGGCCCTGGATTGGTGGTCGGTTTTTCATGAAGACCTGTACATTTCTTACAGGACATACTATTTGATCTGCTTTCGGTACCACAATCGTTTTACCTTTCCCATATTGATCCGTTTTGGAAAATGGAATAGTTTATTCAATACAGTGCTTTTGTTCTATAACTTTTATGTGATCAGAAATAAATACTTTTGAGACATAGCTATTTGTCACAGTCAGCTCTCCAACCCTAAGAAACCCAAAGAATGCTAAGCAGAAAGCTGCCCGAAACAAAGAAGTTTCATAATTATTACTACATACCGCTGGTAATGCGCGAACTATGCTTTTAAGAATGTCAATTGTTATTGGGAGCCTGGCATCTTTGACTAATTTCAATCTTTTCATACCCTCAAGAAACTTATTTACAATGAAATGAGATGTAATATCATGGCAATCTAATAGCTTGCATTGATACCCAATTGAGGCCAAATATGTTCTAGCAGTACTAGCCGTTTTACCTGTTAATGATAGGTACGCAATGAATTGTGTTACATTACAGAGTGATGGGGGCCAAGTTTGTGGGACTGTGAATTCGTAAGAATGTATTAAACCTATCTAGACCTGTCGCAAAAGCGCGACTCGTATTTAATGAAATGGAAGCTGTCAGCAGTCTGTTAGTTTCACTCCTGAGAGCAGAGAAAGAAGCTCTGTTGGTACTATTGATGGAAACGGATCCACCTCTGGTGCTATTTTGTCTAAATTTCAACCATTCCTTTCGTAAAATAGAATCACAAATAACATTTAAATGTCCAGATATGTGTGACGATTTAAACTGAAAGTTGTTTGACATTGCACATAATACTAAAGCACGTAATAATATCATAACGTTTTTGTTTTTTGACGTTTGTTTATTAATAACAGACACCAACGCTAAATTATCGGTTGGAACAATATTTTCTTATTTTGAAATTGATTTCCCCATATCGCAACAGCTCAAACTATTGGTACAAGTTCCAAGAATGTAAGGTTCTTCATAACATCACTACTCGTCCATTCATATGACCATTGAAGGAAAAACCAACGACCTTGAAAATATACACCACAACCTAAGTTGGGATTCCCAGCACTGTCAGTATACAGTTGCAAAGATTCACTTGTTGACCATTCGATGTCTTAGAAAAAACATACGCCATTAAAGGAAGACAGAAATTGAACCCACATATTCAGATCACCTTTCATGTCGTCCGTTACCCGAATAAAATGGTGCGGTTTTTTAACACCTATTGTGCTATCACAAAAACGTCTATTAAAAGCTCTAGATGAGCTAACTGCCCTTGTACAAAAATTTAGTAAACCAATGAGTGATTGCATTTCCCTCAATGTAACCTTACTCTTTCCAAAAAGGATCTCAACAATACTAAAAGAGTATCAATTTTTTCAGGAGGAACCAATTTTTCAACAGTGTTAATTTCTAATCCTAAATATACAAGTGTTGTTGTTAGGCCGACTGTTTTGTCCTCAGCCAAGGGAACTCCTAATTCCGAACAAATTGTTCTAAAAACATCCATTAACAATAAGCATTCATTTGATCCATTACGACCCAAGAATAAGAAATCATCCAGATAATGAACTACACTATTTAAACTAGTTTTATTCTCTAAAGTCCATTCCAAGAACGTTGAAAATTTTTCGAATGTCGCACAAGACACCGAACAGCCCATCGGAAGACATTTGTCAATAAAATAGTTTCCTTCAAACTGAAACCCGAGCAAATGGAAATCAGACGGATTTACCGGCAGTAAACGAGACGCAGCCTTGATATCCATTTTTGCACACAAAACAGTATCTCCTAGAGAACATATTATGTCAACTGTGGTGAAATTGCTCATCATACTTTCTCCACCCGTCCGTGGAACGTGTTGCAGCTAAGCGAATTGTTTGTATGTATTTTAGCAACTGTTGCATTTTGTCTGGGTGTGTTTCTACAAAGATGCTTATATAAATGAGAAAAGCATATGTCCATTGCTTGATGTCTATTATTTTTTGGTTTGTTTGTTTGTGCAACAAGTTCCCCGTTAATAAGAACTAGTTTTGATGTTTTTTGATTATGTGTGCTTATTTCTAATAGTGTTCCAAGATCGATAAATTCACTATTGTTTATTTTTTCCCTTGTTGTGGCAGTTATATGTGCCCCCAATGATTCTTGTGCCCAAAGAACTGGTTCAGGATCACGTATGCCTGTACCTCTTTCCTCTGTGCTAGCAACATCCACTGCAACATCCTGTGTATTAACTTCCCTGGCATAGATAACTTTGTCTGTTTTCTTCTTCTTCTCCTGGTTCTTTTTTCCCACCTCTTGGCTCTTTCTTTTTGGCATTTTGCAATTTGTTCTCATAATTAAAACAAATTCATATAATTAACACAATTCAATAACAACAACTACTTTAACGTCAATCAAGACGCCCCAAGAGGCAGAAGAATTAACATAATTTATTACTATGATTGATATTGATTTCAAGATAACCATTCAAATAAAAAGCCCCGACGTTTATGTCATTATCAATTATCCTACATATTTCATTAACACAAACCACAACATGACATCACTTTAAAGTCTCAAAGTTGACTATAAATTGTTACGTACTAATGTGTGAAACATACAGTTATATATACCAGATGTGAAAGGCTTAGCTAAGGTTAAAGTTAAACACATAACAAAATGAAAGGTATGCGTCTCTCCGCCGCCTATGTACAACGTGTAAATTGCAGTGCAAACTGATTATCACATAATTATCACCGTCAGCATTATTCCTCTGTAGACATATATAAATATATCTATTTAATAATATAATATAATTGTTTTACTTCAATCCAATATTGATTCATCTAATAATTAATGACAATGCATTGTGCATTTCAAAGAAAAGGAAAAATTGTTTTAATCTCTTGTAGAATTACTTGATACCGCTTGACGATAAAACAACTGCCCAACAACAACAATAACGGTGGACGATACCCAATTGGTTTTATGGCACACCTCATCAATATGTTCATTCAACATGCAATCAATTATATAGTTACTTACTTACATTATACAACCCTGCAACAACAATAACTATACCCAAATCCTTGAGTGCTACACTTCATCAATTTTTTACATTCAACAAGCAATCAATTAATGTATAGAATTCCTAATTATACCCCAAGCAACAACAATAACGGTGGCCGATACCCAATTGGTTTAATGGCACACCTCATCAATATCAATAATCTATAATCAACAATTACAACTCCCCAATAACATATTAATTTGTTCATATAACAAGCAATCAATTAATGTATATAATTACTAATTATACCCCCAACAGTGGCCGATAACCAAATGGTTTAATGGCACACCTCATCAATATCAATAATCTATAATCAACAATTACAACTCCCCAATAACATTAATGTTGGCCGAGATGGCACACCATTTCACAAACGCTGAATCAAATTGAAATTATTGAAAATACTATAACTTTAAAGTTCTAATTTTTAAAATTTTTTAAACTATTTTCAAGTTCATGAAATATCTGATTTTGATTAATTTTTTAAACTATCTTAAAGTTCATGAAATATCGGATTTTGTATTAAAATGCAAATAAAAATACAAATGACTTACATTGTTGGTCGACAGTCTACGCACAATTTAGAGCGGCTGACAAAATTTTACTTGAAAATCATATCTTAACAAAATCAGCCAATAGAAATGCAGGAACGGAAGCATACACACCCTCCTCGCTCTAATAATGTAATTTATTTTACATTCATAAAATACATTCAGTTATTTAAATGAAATCAAAATCAATAATTGAAGCAACAATTAAGAGATATATACTTATTTGCAAAACAATACATTTACAGTAACTTCGATATTTGTTATATGTAAAACACGAATTATCATGAAATTATGTATACGGTTTAGATATGATATCGGTTTGAACTCAACAACATTAATCCAGGGTAAGATTTGGCTATTTCATTGCGGCTATTGTCCGTAGTAAACTCTGTCCAAGAGGGTCACAGTGGAAAACATACTTTAACATTGAATTCAATAAATCTCCAAAACTACTAGACAAATCGGAATCAGACTTGATCAAAATAGTCTTTTGATGGTCTTAAGAGGTGTTTTTTAGCCACACAGTTTATCTAATGTTACCACAAGCATGCAACTTAGTTAATCATTTGACACTTTTCAAAAACACATTTAGAGGTATTTTGATTTAATCTACTTGGTTAGTTTGAATCAAACTTGACCTCACAATTTTTTTGTGTTTTCAGTATATATGTTTCTTTTTCAGTGTCATTATTTATCCAAGATACTCACCAGCAGGGAAAACTTTAAAAGATCTTTTCTTTTGAATCTATCGAGTAGATTGGAACCAACCTTGTGTTACACAGTCTT
Source organism: Modiolus philippinarum (assembly GCA_002080025.1). Classification (NCBI taxonomy): domain Eukaryota; kingdom Metazoa; phylum Mollusca; class Bivalvia; order Mytilida; family Modiolidae; genus Modiolus; species Modiolus philippinarum. Next base: position 75,776 of record MJUU01024314.1, read on the forward strand.
TGAGTTATTCCAGTGATTCTGTGTTAAAAAAATGGTGTTTTCCGGTGTGTACTTAATCCAGATGATCCATAGCAAGGAACAAAGTTTAACATTTGACCCTGTGAAAGAATAGATCGGGGTTTCTTTGCCCTATTCAACTACTGTTCAAATTAGAGGAAAACTTGGCCATGATAACCTTTTTGTGGTGTTCGGCTTCGAGGCGTAAAACTTTTTAAAATGTGCAATCAGTTCATTCATTTAATTATTCAAAATATAAAACCAAATCAAACCTACTTATTCTATGTATGTTTCAACATGTACCCAGAAACACACGTTTTTTGCATAAATTCCTGATCGAGACAAATGACATTATCGGAAAAAATGGACTTCCAGTACATGTGCAGTAATTTGTTTGGAAATTGCTGATCATTGATGTCGTGAATTTTATATTTCAGACTATATGATTTTGAACTATCAAGTTTATCTATATCGAAGATACTGCCTTCTGCAGTATAATAATATTGAAGACTTTTATATTTTGTTTTATTTAATATCTACCATATGTTTGAGCATAAAATAATAATTGAGTATTAGTACTCACAAGCCCATAAAGGTTTAATTATTATAGTCCTTAATAGAACTTGATAATTCACACTAGTTGTATGGAGAAGGTAAAACTAAGAATAATATGAGCATGGAAAAAACACCGATAAACCTACTTAAGATCCCTTTTTTTTTTCTTTACGACCAAACCCCTTTTTGTTTGTTTCTTGTTAATTTTAAGTGCGGTCTTTCCTGCTTATTATTCAATTTTTGGGTATATCTGACGTAATTCTTTGATGAAATATGTGGGTGCATGCTATAGTTGAAAACGGTAATGCTGAATTTAATAGAATCAAGCTACTGATTTGTTAAATTTTGAAAGATAAACCCTAAAACCGCTGTCTTCTCTGAGCCAAATATGTGAGATAAGTTTATTACCGGTACCCTGCCTGTAGAATATTGTCCCAAAATTACTTAGTTTAAGTTGCATTCAAATCCAGAACAGAATTATAAACTGCAACCAGAATAGGGTCTGTAAGTCTCGTCATGTGACTCACGAGAATCCACGATAAACCGGCAATTCGAAAACGTTTCCCGCCGAAACATGACGCGTGAGGATTATGACGTTCAATTTTTTGTTTGAAACGTCATATATCTTTGTTTAAAATGTAACTTCCGGGTACAGTTTTTGGTCCCGGAAGTACCAAAATTGTACGAGACTTACAGGCCCTATATAAGGTGCACATGTTCAAGATATATAGAAACATCATTAAAATACAGAAAATACCGATGATGCATAGAAAACTGTAAATTTCGTTATGCTGTACACGTGTTTCAAGGAGTTACCTCTCATCAGCAGCATTAAGTTTTTAGGTCTCTCGGTTAAAACCCCTGAGAGGAGTTGATTACAAAACAATGGGTACCATGTGTATAGATTTTGCCAAAAATGAATAAGTTCAACTATATGAAATTCAACTTATAGATAGAAATAGTGTAAAGTTGACTTCACTTTGATTCAGTGTTCTCAATACAGATGTGCACCTTGCTTTGAGTCGGCAAAATTAAGGTATCATTATTACCAAAGATCTGATGTTGCAGCTATTAAAGCTACTTTGTAGACTCATTGTATGCAATTTTTTAAAAAATGTCCACTATTGATCCGATTATAATGTTCCAGACAAATGTTTGTAATACGACTAACCATAAAGCCAAATAGGCATTTTATGAATTCCATACAATATCAATGCCGTAGGTAACGAACCTTCCTGTAATTTGGTTAAAACATTAATAAGACAATAGGGACATTTTCTGTATTCGCTATGATATCGATACACATAAAAGTGAAACTTCTTGCAATCTGATTTTAAACATATTGGAAAAGGGACATGTTCTGTAAAACAAGTAATTTCGATCCTCGCTACCTGTAGTTTGACAATTTGACTAAAAACACAAAACAAAGGTTTTTCTTCAAGAGCTCGTTATTGGGAGCTATCTGGTGACTCCGGAATGCTGGGCAACGATAAAAGCATTGTTACATTGCTTGTTTTATCATGTATTTGTAGAGACTTTGTCCCATGTGCATTTGCTTTGAACATAACTTTTTTTTTGTCAATGGAAGCAGGCAACGTGTAGAATTTCTTAAAACGATCATGGTACCAAGATTTCTAAAACCGGTTGTAACCTGTAAGCCTCCTCTTAACAACTGTTGAAGATCTATGAAGAACATACTGTTATGGGTTTGGACACAATAGTAATTAATAGACATATCCATTACTGTAATAAACTGTCTGGGACTGTAATAGTTTTTGACAGTCATTGTAAATAATTATCCCTGCTTGTGACAGTGCTTTTTTAACTATTGAAGACTGACATTCTTGTGATAGACTGTCCCTGATTGTGACAGTACTTATTTTGCCTATCATGAACTGTCAATAATTGACAGCTATTGACAGATGTTTATAGGATTTACATGTACTGACATGCAATGTTATGAACTGTCACAGTCGTATATAGGCTATTACAATTGTATGATTTAGTGTCTTGTTCCGTCACAGGTAGAAGTTGTCATTATAGTGGTTAGGGAACGATCATTTGATTTTCATAGGAATGCTTTGAAGATTTTTTAAAAGATAATTTAATCATGTTGCTAATGGAAATAAATATGCTAATTCTACTTGTTATTGTTTTGAACAGAAATAGTTTAGGAAAAAATAAATAAATGATCTGATGAAAAAATAATTTCTCAAAGATTGATAATGATATAGATATTTTTTCTAGACAAAATTGCCCAACCCTTCCCATGAAATTCATATGGTCGTCCTCCAATACCATAATACCATAATTGATGGGATATAACAGAATTGTAATCTCCTGTTATGTACTGATTTAATACAACAACCCTAAAATCAGAAGGTTTTCCGTGGGTGAAATATTTTCCCTATGGTGCAGAATAATTGTTGACATGACACAGAAGGAAAATCCAATTCAGACGTAAGTGGAGAAACGATCTATATAAAACAAGAATTCCTTTGTTTTTATTCTGACATTAAATTCTGTGTCAGTATTGGCATGAAAATGTGTACTTTAACAAGGTGTAACTGACTCGGCCATATGACTGATCTGCAACACAGACAGTTGTTTCATAAAAAAAATTACAATCTCCCACAGTTTTTATGAAACAAATGCATGTGATTTGCATAGCTAATATCTATATTTAATGCAGGCAATATCAAAATCACTTTTCAGTTTAAACTTTCTCATCTATTAGCTAATGTTTTCTCTCATTTTTCCATCATTTCAAATTAGTTTCATGTCTCACATGAGACAGATGTGGATTCAATGTGTATGAACTCTCTTCACCACTGAAATTGTGTTTCTTACAATCTTCAAATATCTTTACAAATGTACTTGAAAATCAGCCTACTTTTTTACAATTTTCGGGATGAACAGTTCCCTTCTTAAATCGCATATATTGCAAAAGGATATGGAGTAGATCAACATAAGATATAAAAAACCGCAATAATTTAATGAGCTGTATGACCATTTCGGAAATTAATTCCTCATAAGCAGCACTACAACCCAAATATAGGAAACCCATAATTTAAAAAAATGTTTAAAATGTATAAACCCAAACGAAATCCGGATAATAAGTATAATTAAATATAGCTAAGGAGAAAACTACGATGGAAGGAGTAAAACCTTAGGTTTTAGAATTTACATATATTTAGATTCTAGTAATTCAACAAAGTGTACACAGGAGATATTATCTTATTCACAAGTACACCAAAGCTAAGAAAAATAAAGAGCATTCATCTCTAACATGGGAAATTGTTTATCAACTCCACAACATCCATGTATTATTTGATTTTACCACTTTATTGGGAAAAACATATCACGAGCATATTGCATGGTGGCAATTCACTGGGAATACATGGGAAAAATCAACACATTTTTAATATGTAAATAAGTAGTATTTTTTGTTTTGTTTATCAAGATGCTGATGAAGTAGATCTTTTTTTTTAATTTTATGCACCAAAAATATTGTGAGTATAACAGGAGAAATTTTAAACCAGAATCCGTTATATTACCAAAATCAATCTGTGGATGGTCATACGGCGTATAAATAACATGTGTGTCACGTGTAACTGAATTTGATTAAAAAAACGAAAAGTTACATATTTTGTAATTCTTGGAATTACAATTTTCATTTTACAAGTTCGATACAGTGTCGAATGTATAGACATACTGGTAAAACAGGTGACAGAATATTGTTAATAAATTTTCAACTTCTACATGTCATCCACTTTTGCATTTACAACATGCAGTCCAGTATGATTATATAGATTTACTAAAAAAATAACTCAAAACGCATAAATACTACCCTCTACAATTTAATGTTAAATACATTTGTTTTATTTTTAGATAGAAAATACTGATGGTATTCCTATTTTATTATGTCTCATCATTTTTTTTTCCAGAACGCACAAAAACCGGAGGTATACAGTAAGTACACCGTGCATGCACAGCCCTGGTACCGAATAAACCGAACTCTGACCGAACAAACACCGGAACCCTACAGAACGAGCACCGAATAAAACGTATTTTTAACGATTACATACCGGAAAAGTACCGAATAATACGAATTGCTAACGAAAAGTACCGTACGAGCACCGAGTAAAACCGAATTGAATAATTACTATGCAAAACAATCGATTTTTCAAAATTGATATTTTTTTTTCTTGTGCAGTTCCCTAATAGATTGTGGCATGTGATAGTAATTTTTGTCCATTGTAAGTTTCCTATATTAAACCTGTGTCTTTTGGGCGCTCAACACTTATTTTACACAGTCAGATAATCATTACGGCGTACTTGATCAATTAAGTTCATTTTCCCAAAATGTCATCGAATTGAAAAGCAAGAGAATGACATAAGAAATGAACTGTCGATTACAGATAACTTTCTTCACTAACGACCCAAGGTGATAATTCCAGTGAAGATACTCAAGACCAAGCTCGGATTAAAGTTATACAATCTTTAGAATAGCGGATGCTCTTAAACGTCGAGAAAACGGACATTTTTTAAAATTTTGATGTTTTAGGTATATTTTAGAAAAATGTCACAACATAAATACAAATATTTAGAAAAATGTCACAACATAAATACAAATAAACAAACGCTGCATTCGTCTGGCAATTACTCAATTAAAGAAGCAACTTTAAAAAGGTAGTATATAGCACCTTCTATTGGATGATCGCATAATAAGCAATCATTGTAAATTCGTTTTAAGCAAAATAAAAATGGTAAAGGTAGGCCACATTTTAAAAGGTAAAAAAGGACAAAATATACAACGTAAAAAATAATAAAAGGCTAAAAACAGAAGAAAGGAACAGAAAGTTTAGCTCAAAATATCGGCCCTAATGGCCTCCAATTAGGGGACAACCAGATAAATTATGTTATTCTTCAGTGGTTCAAGTATCTCTCGTTCTGACAGGACCATAATTTTGGTTTTCCGTCCGGTTGCCTCATAGTTGAAGCCATAAGGTCGAAAATACGGATATTTCCTTCTGTTCTCAGCTGTTTTTTTAATATATTTTGTAGTTTGTGCGCTTATTATTTTTTAATTTAGGCCTACTTTGACGATTCTTATTTTTATTACATGTTAATTTTGACTGTTGCACAACAGATATTTTTATAAATTCATTTTATTCGGTGTTCGTCTGGTTGGTTTCCGCTGTTAGTCCGGAACTCGAACGGATTACCCGTTATTTCTTCGGTAGAAGTCCGTTTCACCAATTTAATCTACCGTTCATGAACGGGTGCAAGACGGACAAGAACCGAATGAATAACGTATATACAACGCATGGCAACCGAACGAAACCTACCGTACAGTCACCGGACATTTTTTGCGGTATATGTCCGTTCCTAGTTTTGAACATGTTCAAAATTGTTCACCGCACACAACGGATGTCACCGTACTTGCACTGTATTCACCGAATAAAGAATGGACGACAAACGTATATGAACGGAGACGAATGTATAAAATTTATTTTTATACGTTCGGCGTTCGTTCGTCTAGTGTAAGAGGGGCTGTAGCAATTAGAAAGTATGCATTTAAACTGGCAAGCTTGTTTCGACATTATTAAAGACTCGGTAACCAACTATTGTATAAAATGGTGCAAACGAGAAAGTGCAGACAAACATGCTCTTAATATGCATTAGTAAAGTCACCAACAAAATTAATTTCTATAAAGAAAATTATTATGAGTCACCACCTAAGCTGTCTGTTAACAGAATTAAGTCCAAACTGAAAGAACTTGGTGAGAAATATGTGTGCACCTGTCGACAAAGCTTCAAACAACGTTGCCAATATCTGAAAAAAATACTATATCGATGTCCAAAAAAACGAATTGGCAAAGTCTAGCACTTTTGAACGTACAAATTATGACGAGAAAACGCTCACCACACAACATTACAAGGATACAGAAACACTCAAAGTTCCACCTAAAGATAACACCCTACCCGCGGGTACTGTACTGGATTCCTAAACTTCACAAAAATCCCTACAAACATCGTTTCATTTCGGATTCAAGTAATTGTTCTACCACAAATTTGTCCATCAATTTAACCAGTGCACTCACTTGTATAAAGGAGTTAGTCAAAAACTATTGTGAGAAAACATATCAAAACTCTGGTGTAAATTACTTTTGGAGTGTAAAAAATTCTATTGAAGTTTTAGATAAATTACAATCTATAGATAGACCAGTTTCATCTATTGAGAGTTATGATTTTTCTACACTTTATACAACCCTTCCGCATAATTTGATTAAATCTAAATTGGGTGAACTTATTAAATGGTCTTTTAAATTTTCGGGTCTTCAGTTTATTTGCTGCAACAAAACGCAAGGATTCTTCTCCAATATCTCTTACAACAATTATTGCTCCTGGACATGTGATGATATGATTAAGGCACTGAATCTCTTGCTAGACAACATTTATGTTCGTTTCGGCACCATTGTTTATCATCAGGTCATTGGAATCCCCATGGGTACTAATTGTGCACCTCTCATTGCAGACCTTTTTCTGTTCTGTTACGAACGGGAATTCATGAAAAAACTACAAAATGGAACTGTACCAAATAGTGATAAACTTATTTCTATTTTCAATGATAATAGCAGGTATATTGACGATATCCTTACTATTGACAATCCCCAGTTTTTGGCTTATGTTGACACCATTTACCCACAACAACTGAAACTAAATAAGGCAAACAATGATTCTAAATACTGCCCTTTTCTGGATCTAAGTATCACCATTGACTCTGGTAAAATAAAAACTAAAGTATATGATAAAAGGGATGATTTTGATTTTACAATTACTAATTTCCCCTTTCTTGACGGCGACGTTCCCCTAGCTCCATCCTACGGGGTGTATATATCCCAACTTGTACGATTCGCTCGCATTTGTTCCACCCTTGATGATTTTAATGAGCGTAACCTTACTCTCACATCCAAACTTTTACAACAAGGTTACAGATTTCATAAATTATTAAATACTTTTAAGAAGTTTTACAGAAGATATGAACATTTGATATCTAGATATGACGTGACTCGGAAACAGCTAATAACAAAGGGCATTTCTCATCCTTGATTTTATGGAAATGTTGTTAAAACATGTCAAAAACTGATTAATAATCCAGAAAAACTGGGACGTAACTTACATTCTTTACGTAATAGTGGATATCGACGAGATATTCTGAACAAATCCGTTAAATTGGCTTTGGATTCCAGTGACCTGAAGACTTTACATATATACTGGCCTCTCACTGATACTGCCGATGTCTGCTGAAATACATGAAGACTCTTTACCAAACCCTTCGGGAAGTTTTGAGTTTGATTTTTCTTCCGTAGTGCGACAGTGTTTTACCAGCAGACTAGATTCCTTGAGCTAGCTGGCAGTTTAGCGGCGAGCACTCTTTGACCCTTCTTTCAAAATTACGTTTTGTCTTATGCTTTTTCTGTTCCAAGATAGTGGTCATTGAGTTAGTAGTCTACCTGTATTGGGTTTATTCGCGTGTTTATGATACTATAGGGAAACGGGATAGAGAAAGGGGAGGTTTGGGTACCCATTAACCGGTTTAACCCTACCACTGGTCTTTGCTGGTGCCGGCACCAAGTCCGGCTATCCCGAGTTCCTATCGTTATTTATGTTTGTCTCTTGTTTTCATTATTGTTTTTCTGGTGCAGTTTGCTTGTAAATTGTGGCATGTGATTATAGTTCCTGGCCATTGTAGGTGTTTGCTGTTTTCCTGTTTTTTGTAATTTAAAACATTTAAGACTAACTACAGTCTCATAAATTAAAAACATATTGCCCCTTACCACACATATTCAACACAAATTAATTTCATTTTATTCAGCTTGAAAAGCTTAAACATTGTATAAAGGTCCAGTGACGTACCATTTTCAAACACCAAAATACACAGAAACTCCAAAATATCACAAATAAGATCATGCACAGTTTATTGGCAGTTATTCAACAATTCAACTTGGAATTTCGTATAATTCTGAAATACTGGAAATTCCCTTTTTTCACGATAATCGCCCAAAATATTCAATTTTTATCCATATTTTGGCGTTAAAATTACATATTACGATATATCAAATACATCTCCTCCTGCAAAGAAAGAAAAACATTAATACGCTTTGTTCATATATAAGTAAAGACAGGCATATTTGGCAATTTTTAAGTTTAATTTGTTTGGGAAGGGGTAAGATTTTCCGTTATTAGAGTCACATTTAACACTCCTTAATTTTCTAAACAGTGTTTTAAGATAACTTATGAATTGCTCCAGATTTGTCACATATTACGATTTAAAAGTTAATTTTGGACAAGTCTGAAATGGTAAAAAAATCCCATTTTTCAGCAATTTTGGACAAAATATTGAGTTCAAGAATTCATGCAACTTTGTTATATGCAAGGCAGATTTTGCATGTGGAGGTTATTTTTATCCCAAATTAGACAAAAAATGACAATTTCTTTTTTGGAAAATGTGTTGGGGAAGGGGTAATATTTTTGGAATTTAGAGTACATTAAACACTCCTTGTTGTTCTATTTAATGTTTTAAGACTATTTGTGTATCTCTCAGAACAATTAATTGGCATATCTACATATATATTTTAAATATTTGGTATATATTGCGAATAAACAGTGAATTATGGTCAAATCTGAAAGGTTGAAAATTCCAATTTTTCATCAATTTTTGGACAAATATTGAGATTTAGTCGACCAATGGCTGTTGATATACCAAATCATTTTGCAATTCATGCAATTTTGTCATATACCACACACATTTTGCGTGTTCTGGTAGTTGTTTTTGCGAATATAGACCAAAATTTGACAAATTCAGGGGAAATTTGTAGGGGTAGGGGTGAGATTTTCGCTATTAGAGGCACAGTTAACACTCCTGGATTTTATAAACAATGTTTTAAGACAACTTATGTATTTCTTAGAACAATTAATTGGCATATCTGCAGATATATTCTACAGATTTGACAAATATTGCGATTTCACAGTGAACTATGAACAAATCTGAAATGTTGAAATTTCCCATTTTCATCAATATATTTTCTAAATTAATATTGCGTTTTAGTCGACCAATAGCTATTAAAATAACAAATCATGATGCAACTCATGCAACGTGTCATATACAACACACTTTTTTGCGTGTTCTGGTTTTTTATACTAACATAGACCAAAACCCGACAATTTTAGGGTAAATTTGTTGGGATAAGGGTAAAATTTTTGGTATTCAGAGTCACATTAAACACTCCTTGTTTTTAAACAATGTTTGAAGACAACTTATGTGTCGCTATGTACAATTAATTGGCATAGTTGCAGATATATATCTTCCAGATTTGGCATATATAATAGTCCATGGGCTGGAAT
>MJUU01024317.1:0-34855 GCA_002080025.1 Modiolus philippinarum
ATGACTTGTAAATCAAATCGCAGACTATCGATATCCCTATTGTTGCATGTTTTCAGTATATGACTGTAAAATTTGAGTACTAGATGGCATTTACACGATATCGCATACTATCGATATCCTTATTGTTGCATATTTTCAGTACATTTGCATCAAATTTGAGTACTAGATAGCATTTACACAATATCGCATACTATTTATATCCCTATTGTTGCATGTTTTCAGTAACTTTAAGCCAAATTTGAGTATTAGATGGCATATACACCATATCCCATACTATCGATATCCCTGTTGTTGCATGTTTTCAGTATAATTGTACCAAATTTGAGTACTAGATGACATGTACATCATATTGCATACTATAGATATCCCTAATGTTGCATGTTTTCAGTAAATTTGTACCAAATTTGAGTACTAGATGGCATTTACACCATATCGCATACTATTTATATCTTTATTGTTGCATATTTTCAGTAAATTTGTACCAAATTTGAATACTAGATGAAATTTACATCATATCGCATACTGTCTATATCCTTATTGTTGCATATTTTCAGTAAATTTGTACTAAAGGTGAGTACTAGATGGCATTTACACCATATTGCATACTATCAATATCCTTATTTTTCATATTTTCAGTAAATTTGTACCAAATTTGAGTAGTAGATGGCATTTACATCATATTGCATACTATCAATATCCTTATTGTTGCATATTTTCAGTAAATTTGTACCTAATTTGAGTAGTAGATGGCATTTACAATATATCACATACTATCGATATCCCTATTGATGATATTTGTACAAAATTTGAGTACTGGATGGCATTTAGATGATATCGCATAAAATTGATATCCCTATTGTTGCATTTTTTCAGTATATTAGCATCAAATTTGAGCACTAGATGGTATTTACATTATATGGCATACTATCTATATCCCTATTGTTGCATGTTTTCAGTATATTTGTACCAAGTTTGAGTACTAGATGACATTTACATTATATCGCATACTATCGATATCCCTATTGTTGCATATTTTCAGTATATTTGTACCAAATTTGAGTACTAGATGGCTGTACATCATATCCCATACTATCAATATCCCTATTGTTGCATGTTTTCAGTATATTTGCACCAAATTGGAGTACAAGATGGCATTTACACCATATCGCATACTATCAATATCCCTATTGTTGCATATTTTCAGTAAATTTGTGGCAAATTTAAGTATTAAATGGCATTTACACCATATCGCATACTATTGATATCCCTATTGTTGCATGTTTTCAGTATATTTGTACCAAATTTGAGTACTATATGGCATTTACTTCATATCGCATACTATTGATATCCCTATTGTTGCATATTTTCAGTAAATTTGTACCAAATTTGAGTATTAAATGGCATTTACACCATATTACATACAATCAATATTCCTATTGTTGCATGTTTTCAGTATATTTGCACCAAATTTGAGTACTAAATGACATTTACACCATATTGCATACTTTTGATAGCCTTATTGATGAATCTATTAAGGAAATTTGTACCAAATTAGAGTCACAGCAGCTAGATAGCAGTGTGACAAAATGGCATATGCTATAAATACACCGTATGTTGGTTTAGACAAAGGTGTGCCAAATTTGAGTTTTAGTTGACATTTATAGCAAATCTTACTAAATATGAGAGTTTCTTAGTATATAAATTTCTTGCGTGTTTTTGGGAACATACCAAGTGGAAAATCGATCAAAATATCCTTTAGCGTACTGTGCGTATTAGGACATTAATACGTCATATCTTAATATTTTCTCGCAAGTTTTCGGGTTTGTAAAATTGTTGAAAAAATATTACTTTTGTCAAGTTTTTTGCAAAATTAATTGAAATATATGTGTCATGAACAATCGCGATCTTCACGAACATAATTTCCATCGGCTTTCGGTGGAAAATTCATAAATACGTTAAAATACAAATTAAAAAAAGAAAATGTTTTTGCGGTTTTATATACACATCTTCGATTTTTATTTAAAAAAAAAAATAAAAAGATAAGCGCTTTTTGTCAGTACATGTTTTGGGCGTTTTTTGTGTTTTTTTTTAATAGAAATTATTATTTATATTATTTATGGTCGTAGAAAATAGCCACTTGCTGGCATATAAAAGCACGATTAATTGTCTTTATCATTATAAGGTTAACATATTTTTAAAAATGTATTTAATAAAAAAAAAAAAAAAACATGTATCAATTAAAATTAACTTCGATTGCGTCAGTCCCGAGTCGCCATGCAGTTCATTGTCTCTCATGCACATCGTGTCGCTCGATCGTGTATGGTGTATGGCCCACAGTTACTGAGTACGGAGTATGGGTTATGGTGTATGGTCCATAGTGTATGGTTCATAGTGTATGGTGTATGGTTCATAGTGTATGGTGTATGGTTCACGTTGCAACACCATACACCATGAACCATTGAACCATACACCATGCACCATTGAACCATACCCCATTACACCATATACCATACACCATAAAATGGTTATGTTTTACCCTACAAGTACTGTAAAAGCAATGATAACGGTTTGTTATATTTTCGTATGATGTTACCTAAAACTGATATATTAAGGTGTCTGCAGGGTATTAATTTCCTGTTATATAACTTTGTCAAATTTTCTGTGTAGAAACATATTTGTATTATTGTTCAAAATGTAATATTAAATTTGGGGTCACCTTGCATTAAAACCCAAAAACTGAAATAAAAAATTTCAGGATTTTCCATAAAAATGATTAGGAAAATGATCTTAGGCAGGATAGCTTGACAAATTTATTTTAGATTGTGTTCATACTTTGCATGTGTTTTGAAATCATTGTCTAGTTTTAATACAAAATAACTAGAGGCTCACATGAGCCTATATCGCTCACCTTGTCACTGGTTTTATTCATTGTCATCTATAGACCACCCATTCATACTATAAATCAGTTCAGCAGATGTTACATTTTCATTCTTGGATGAGGTACAAACTAAAAATCACAAACTTTGAAAGGGATCACCCAAAGACAATTGTACCCAAGTTTGGTTCCAATTGGCTCAGTAGGTTCAGAGGAGAAGACATTTGAATGCATTTCCCATAGAGTCCCTATGTTTAACTATGTTCCACGCTGGCGGCCATCTTGGATGCGGTAAGAACGTAAAAATCACAAACTTTAAAGGGGACCAGCCAAGGAAAATTGTGACCAAGTTTGGTTCAATTTGGCTTGGTAGTTTCAGAGGAGACGATCTTTGGATGCATTTCCCATAGGGTCCCTATGTTAAACTATGTTCCCTGCGGGCGGCCATCTTGAGTGAGGTATGAACATAAAATTAACAAACTTTGAAGGAAAACATCTAAAGACTATTGTAACCAAGCTTATTTCCAATTGGCTCAGTGGGTTCAGAGGAGAAGACATTTGAATGCATTTCCCATAGGGTCCCTATATTAAACTGTGCTCCACGCTGGCAGCCATCTTGGATGAGGTACAGCGCAAAAATCACAAACTTTAAAGGGGACCACCAAAGGACTATTGTGACAAAATTTGGTCCCCATTGGCTCAGTGGTTTCAGAGAAGAAGATCTTTGAATGCATTTCCCATAGGGTCCTATGTTAAACTATCTTCCCCGCTGGTGGCCATCTTGGATGAACCTGCTGGACATATGTAGAAATTGTAGTTCTGGAAAACCTCAACACTTTTGCAATTCACATTTAACCTTTATCTCAAACAGTTTTTGAAATAAAAGTAAAAACGTTAAAAAATTGTGAAAATTCAAAGAAAAAGCGGCAATAACTCCTATGTGGGTGTCAGCTTTTCTTCAAAATTACATGACATATAGATCTTACTATGCTGACCATTTTTGTTATACAAACTTTACTTCTATCTTCTATCAATTTCAATATCTAAGGCCAGAAGTAACGAAAGACTGAAAATTTTACGGAAAAGGGGCAATAACTCCAAGACGGGTAAACGGATATTCTCCAAAATTGCAGGGCAGGTAGATCTCATCATGCTGATCATTTTTATTCAGAATTTTGATATCTGTAATGGTTTTCGAGTAATTAGCAAAAAACTGCAATTTACCCCTATGTTCTATCTTTAGTAACAGCGGTCATGTTGTTTGGTCTACGGACATAAAAGTCACAAACTTGAAAGAACATACCCTAGTGATGATTCAGGCCAAATTTGGTTAGTATTGGCCCAGTAGTTTCAGAGGAGAAGATATTTGAATAAAAGTTAACGGACGGACAGACGGACGGACGACGGACGACGGACGGACAGACGGACGACGGACGGACAGACGGACGGACGACGGACGACGGACGGACAGACGGACGGACGACGGACGCCGAGTGATGGCAAAAGCTCACATGACTTTTGGCCAGGCGAGCTAAAAATTAGGGGCCACCGTTGAAATAAGAGATATAAATTGTTTATTTCTCTGGTGATATCTATGCTAAATTACATGTATCTCCATTGCATAATTTCTGTGTTCCGTAAATCCAGCAACAGATTTAAAGCTCATGTGTTTTAGTTCACGTATTTGTAATGAAAATGTCGTAAAAGTTGTTAGGAATAAAAATTTTAAATACATTGGAACTTTCCTTACATTTTAAATAGGATTTTGTTAAATTTCTTATGAATGAAACCTAAATGAACAAGTATTACACAAAAATTGCCGATTAATACCACTGAGAAACCTTGACTGGTTCTGATCCACATGACTTACTTTTAAATTGCCCAAAATTACTGGATATATCTGAATTAACGTCTATTAATAAATTGCAGGATTTTTATCATATTTAATTGACTTTGGAAGCGCTTTCAAAGCGGTAATGGAAGTAAAAAAATTATGTGGAGTCTCTGAATTTGGAACAGCAAAATTGAATGGAATTGCCCTGTTGGTAAATCCCTTATAAACTGGCAAGCGAATAACGAAGCAAATGTACATCATGAATTAAAGTACAATATCCTATAGATCAGAGCATCTCCTAGTAAAATCGCCGCGCATGTAAACCAACGATCGTTTTGTTTTGATGCGTAATCGTGTGAACCAACGAATGTACCTAAAGGAAATCGGAGGGTTTAGTTTTCAAGCGACAGGACAGAAACATATTGTAAAAAAATCAATACAGAAACTGCTTTCTTCGAATTCAAAGTTCTCAAGATAAAACTTCCAGCGTACAAAACAGAAGATACGGGGTTTTAAGATTTTTATGGGCAACTAACACCAGAAAAGTCTAACAAATTGTGGAATCTCTATAACAAATGGAATCACTTGTGAATTTTGATTTAGATAGAATTGCATTTTTGAGGTTCCCTAAAAATTTGGCACTTAAGTTATTCAAATATTACATTGTGCTTTTTTAAAAGTTTAAATATCTCAACAGTACTCAATGATCTGTGTGACTATTATCGAGGCAGCTGGATATCTTAGCATGCTCGATTATTTTTAAATCAAATATCTGCAAACACATCATTTTTTAATAGAAGAATTATTGACAGATGTAACTGATGCTGCTAACCATCACCATATATTAGCTTAAATGTTAAGAATCTGAAACCTGTTCTTTATTACAAAGAAATAACACATTCTGATTTGAATCACTCTATGAATTTTGACTTGAGTCATGAAAGCAACATTTATTTAAATACGAATCAAACACATTTATAGCCTGCTTTCGTGGAATTATGGTATGAATATGGAATAAAGCTAAATGGCCTTTAACATTATAGTTTTTTGGAAATCCACTTAAAGTGAGCTATACAGAAATTTTATTTTTTTACAGTTGATATTGTAAAGCTTTTAATATCCTTCAGAACGGACTTATACTGTTAAAATGTCAAAAGAGTACATCAAAGTTAGTTCTGGAAATGCGTTTGTGTTATATCAGATATCAGATAAAACGAAAATCGACAAAAGAGACGACTTGAATTTCAGAATGATCCATTTCCGTAACTTGGACAGTAATATTCTATCTACGCCTGCTTACGGAGTGTATAGTTCGCAGTTGATTTGTTACGTAAAGAGCTAGCACCAACTATGCAGACTTCCTCGCATTATCTCCATCATTTAAAAACGTTCTTCAATAGAAATCAGTACGTAACGGTTAAAATTTAAGTTAAGATCCCTATGGCACGCGATAGTAACAAAAATGCGGTATACCTAGTATTTCGAACGAAAACTAGGGGTTTTCGTGCGGAATACTAGGTATACCGCACGTTAACTAGGGGTTTCCGATCGGTATACATAGTATTTCGCCGAAAACCCTAGTTTTCGTTCGAAATACTAGGTATACCGCATTTTTGTTACTATCGCGTGTCATACCGATCGGTATCGGAAATTCGAGTTTAAACCGAAAATGCTATTCATAGTTTTAGCCAATGAAAAGCGAGAAACGGAAATCGTTATTTGATATTTAACGTTCGTCCAATCAGAAACGGAAAACGGTATTCAGGGTTTAATTAAACCAATCAAAATCGTTTATTCTGTTTATCGCTTATAATTCTCTATTTTTTATTCAAATTTTCGTATCTTTTATTTGTTTAGTTATATTTTTATATTATAAATTAATTATGAAATAGAGTTGTGCCTGTGATATTTTAGGTGCGAATGGGTATCAGATTCGCGGGTCATGGGAGGATATTCGATCTCGACTGTCTGTATTCACCTTCACCAGTTAAAAGTTGTGAATATCGCCGTTTTAGATTTTGTTTAAAAAGAATTTTCCATTTAATTTACCTCTAGAGCAAAGAATTTTATTTTCATATAACTTGATGTGTAATCTGTTTTGAAATTAAAAAAATCACGAATTTGGGTTTGAAATATAAATAATTTGATAAGCAGTTGAAAAAACAAAAACTCAGTCTGATTTATAAATGATCAAAACAATTCAGAGTTTTAAAACTTTTTCTTCATCATATCCTTTCCAAGGAGTTTTAGAATTTGCGAAGTTAAAACTTTCATAGATTTTAGCATTTTAGAGGTCTGAAAAGTATAATTTTTAGTCTGCGGTGTAAACTAACTCTTCAAAGATGACAAAAAAGTTAAGTTTTTTGAAAATTTTACATCATTATATCCTTGCGAAGGAGTTTGATAGGTTGCGAAATAAAAAATTCTTCAAATTTAACATGGAATAGGTATGAAAAGTATGATTTGAATCAGCAGTTTAAACTCAGTCTTTAAAAATAGCAAAAAAAAATCAGTGTTTTGAAAATAAAACTCCTTCAAAAGAATATTATGATGTAAAATTTTCAAAACACTGAATTTTTTTTGTCATTTTTAAAGAGTGAGTTTAAGCCACTGCTTCAAAATCTTACTTTTCATACCTATTCTATTCTTAATTTGATGAGTTTTTTTTATTTAGCAACATATCAAACTCCTTGCAAGGATATAATTATGTAAATTTTTCAAAACATCTTTTTTTTTTACATTTTGGAAGAGTAAAGTTGTACGGCAGACTAAAAATTTTACTTTTCATACCTTTTTAATGCTAAAATTCATAAAGTTTTTACTTTACGAATTATGAAACTCCTTCGAAAGGATATTATGATGTTAAATTTTCAAAACACTAAGTAGGTTGTGTCATTTTTAAAGACTGAGTTTAAACCGCTAATTAGAAATCTTACTTTTCAAACCTATTCTATGTTAAATTTGAAGAATTTTCTATTTCGCAACATATCAAACTCCTTCACAAGGATATAATGATGTAAGATTTTCAAAACACTGAACTTTTTTGACATTTTTCAAGAGTTAGTTTACACCGCAGGTTAAAAATTTTACTTTTCATACCTTTTTAATGCTAAAATTGATCAAGTTTTTGCTTTGCGAATTTTAAAACTCCTTCAAAAGGACATTATGATGTAAAATTTTCAAAACACTGAGATTTTTATGTCATTTTTAAAGACTGCGTTTAAACCACTGCTTAAAAATCTTACTTTTCATACCTATTATATGCTTAATTTGATGATTTTTATATTTCACGACATATCAAACGCCTTCGTAAGGAATTTTCGAAACGCTTAACTTTTTTCACATTTTTAAAGAGTTAGTATAAACTGCAGACTAAAAATTTTGCTTTTCATATCTTTTTAATGCTAAAATTCATGAAGTTTTTGCTTTGCGAATTATAAAACTCCTTCGAAAGGATAATTTTCATAACACTAAATTTTTTTTGTCATTTTTAAAGACTGAGTTTAAACTGCTGATTGAAAAACATACTTTTCATGCCTATTCCATGTCAAATTTCAAGAATTTTTTATTTCGCAACCTATCAAACTCCTACGTAATGATATAATGATGTAAAATTTTCAAAACACTTAACTTTTTTGACATTTTTCAAGAGTTACTTTACAACGCAGACTAAAAATTTTACTTTTCGTACCTTTTTAATGCTAAAATTAATCAAGTTTTTGCTTTGCGAATTATAAAACTCCTTCGAAAGGACATTATGATGTAAAATTTTCAAAACACTGAGATTTTTATGTCATTTGTAAAGACTGCGTTTAAACCACTGCTTCAAAATCTTGCTTTTCATACCTATTATATTCTTAATTTGATGATTTTTGTATTTCGCAACATATCAAACGCCTTCGCAAGGATTTAATGAAGTAAAATTTTCAAAACGCTTAACTTGTTTGCACATTTTAAAAGAGTTAGTATAAACTGCAGACTAAAAATTTTACTTTTCATATCTTTTTAATGCTAAAATTCATGAAGTTTTTGCTTTGCAAATTATAAAACTCCTTTCGAAAGGATATTATGATGTAAAATTTTCATAACACTGATTTTTTTCTGTCATTTTTAAAGACTGAGTTTAAACTGCTGATTAGAATTCATTTTTCATACTTTTCATACCTATTCCATGTTAAATTTCAAGAATTTTTTTATTTCGCAACCTATCAAACTCCTACGCAATGATATAATGATGTAAAATTTTCAAAACACTTAACTTTTTTGACATTTTTCAAGAGTAGTTTACACCGCAGACTAAAAATTTTACTTTTCATACCAATTAATCAAGTTGTTTGCTACGTGAATTATAAAACTCCTTCGAAAGGACATTATGATGTAAAATTTTCAAAACGCTGAGATTTTTATGTCATTTTTAAAGACTGCGTTTAAACCACTGCTTCAAAATCTTACTTTTCATACCTATTATATTCTTAATTTGATGATTTTTGTATTTCGCAACATATCAAACTCTTTCGAGAGCATATAATGAAGTAAAATTTTCAAAGCACTTTATTGTGTATTTCATTTTTAAATACATGTAGTAAGTTTAAACCGGATACTTAAAATTATACTTTTCATACCTCTTAAATGCTAAAATCCATCAAATTTATAACTTTGCGAATTAAAAAATTCTTTTGAAAGGATAATATGATGAAGTAAAAGTTTTAAAACACTGAATTGTTTTGATCATTTATAAGACTGAGTTTTTGTTTTTTCAACTACTTATCAAAATATTTATTTTTCTTACCAAATTTCATGATTTTTTTATTTTCGAAACGGAGTACACATCAAGTTATATGAAAATAATAATCTTTGCTCTAGAGATTAGTTAAATGGAATTTTTTTTAAAACAAAGTCTTAAACGGCGATATTCACAACTTTTAACTGGTGAAGGTGAATACAGACAGTCGAGATCGAATATCCTTCCATGACCAGCGAATCTGATATCCATTCGCACCTAAAAGTGTCACAGGCACAACTCTATTTCATAATTAATTCTAGGTATACCGCATTTTTGTTACTATCGCGTGCCATAGATCCCAAATGTGATACAAATAACATGTTCTAGTGCTGCTGATGAGGAATAAATTTCCGAAATGGCCATACAGCTCATTAATATTATTTCAGTTAAAGTTAATATATGTGTTATGACCTCATGTTCATTTACTCCATATCCTTTCATAAAATATTTACTTGATGCCTGGGTCGACTTATCTTTTCACTGCCTTCGACCTTTAAAGATCAGTTGCTTATGAGTTGCTACAGAACACTACCGCAATGTAAAGGAGGTTTTGTTCGTTACAAAACTACATTTTATCTGCTTTAACCCATCATGTCAAAACCTTCATGTCTTTTGCAAAGCCTGTACAAGTCAGAACCATTACGGAAATCAAGTTTTCCGATGTTTTTTTTTACCCTCTTTGTCTTTTTGCCCTATGGATATCGGCTATTGAAAATTTTGTTCGGTTAATTTGTTATTAACCTCAATCAGACAATGCCGTTTGTGTATACATTAAGAAATAATTCATGGCAGGTATATGGCTATTGAAAATTTAACCATGGGCTGGGCCTTTATATTCGAATTTAACCCAGAGCGTTAGCGAGGGGTTAAATTTACGAATATAAAGGCCCAGCCCATGGTTAAATGACAATAACTATATACCTGCCATGAATTATTTTGATTCTAATATGACAGAAAATGGAATTTTCCTTTCTGAAGCGACCTAAGAAAAGACGAATTTCCCGTCTCCATTGCTGTTTGTGTATGACGTCACAATACACAATCTGACGTTTTCAAACAGATGCAAGTTCAAAATTCAAAAAGAAAGCAAAAAGAATACACATTTACGTGTCCATATGGCATGAATTGGTTAAAACTGTTCTTAACCTTTATCTCCTTCATAAACTAAGGCGAACAAAATTAAAAACATTGTTGTTTTTCATCAGGTTTACTCATTTTCCGATAGCATTTGCGCATGTGCGAAATATATGGTTATCGAGTAATAAACTGGTTGACGATTTACAGGAGCCATGTTAGAATTTATCGTTTAAGCTCAGGGCCAAAATAATATCTTTTTGATGAAATGCTTTAATTAGGTATCAAGATATAGAAAAATATTTCAGCATATATAATGCGTTCATGTATATTTTACGGTTACAAATGTATCATTATAAAAAATGAAATAAAATGACCTAACATTTTTGGCAATACAATACTGTTATATTTAATTTTAGATTCCTGGCCAATTTAATGACAGTAAATTACAAATAAAATAGAGAGTGCTGTGCGGCAGTTCGTGTAAGCATAAATAAACAAACGAGTTAAAATTCTTGTCGAACTGCGATAAAAGGTAAAAAAAAAATACACATGTCAAAATATAAAAGATTAAAAAAACAAGCAGACAGAGGTAGGGATTGCCCAAGATCATCGACATTAATGTCTTCAAGGGGCCGTGGAAGAGAAACAAAAATGGCTGAAAAAGTGAAATGTTACGTCAAAAGTTGAATACAGGTAAAATACATTTGATGCAAATAAGAAATAGAATGTTATGAGGACAGGATCAAGCACTAAAAAGAATCAGTCGGCTTTACGATCACTGTTAAAATCAACTGCAGTAGAATAAGGAAAGGAAAAAGGGATGGTTTTTACAAAGATTAAAGTCCAAAAGACATTGCCACAACGAGGATGGACACAGAAAACAGTGACGTTAGACAGATACAATGCACAGAAATAAACATGCAAAACCAAGACACCCACGGTGTGAACTCCCGTGCAACTGAGAGCGACATTGAGTACTCAGGAAGGATAAGCATGTCCCGATCTTTTACCAGCATCCATTACGCTGTGAGTGAGTCATCTAGGAAAATGTCAAATCGGTAGTCAAATCTCGGAAGACGTGAATCAAGTAAAAAGACAGACAATCTTTCGGAAGGAACCTAGGTTCGCATGATATGTTGCATTATGCATCAACGTAAATGAAAAATGAAAATTTTGCAAGGTAATAATTGATTTCAGTGCCAACAACCCATATAATAATATATTAAATGTAGCGTTGGAAGAATTAATATAGCCACCTGTTATTTAGATGAGCCATTACTGAACTGAAAGTTCATACATCCATAGGATTGTAAGTCTCTTTATCGATATTTCGTGTTCAAATCAATATTTGAATTTTTTTCGCCAAAAAAAGAAAAAAAAACGACGTTTAAGGAGTATAACGTTACGTTTTTGTTTGACACGTCATATATTTTCGAGCAAAATGCAACTTCCGGATACAATAATTCTGTAGATAGGTACTTCCTGATACTGTCACATCTGATTTGAACTAACGATTAGGAAATAAACATATTTACATACAAAAAGGGTAAAAGTATTTGTATTATACCTATCATGCTGATTTTCAGCTCTTAAAATCTGTCGTAAGAAAGAACAACAAAGGAAAAAACACAAAAAAAACAAACAAAAAACAAATAAAAAACAAAAACAAAATAAGAAACCAAAATTTACAAAAGCAAAACAAAAGAAAGGAAAAAGAAAAACAAACAAACAAAAAACAAGAAATACAATAACAAAACAAAATACCAAGGGGAACGTGTTTACTTAAACCCCTTAAAGCAAAAGACCAATTGCTTCGATATAGCAAAATGATATGGACTATAAGATATTTTTATACGGGCTTTATGACGGCCAGTATCGAGTGAGTTCGTTAGGGCGAGCTTGATGCGTTACGCCGTGATTAAATCCGTATTAAAAACAAAATGCCATATATCTTTTATCAGAAATTCACGAAGTGAAAATCAAAACTGCATATTTCGTGGAAAAAAGCTGAAAATTGTATCTTAGCACTAATAATCCATTGTTAATTGAAATATTTGAATGAATTCTTAATGCAACGTATTACGCGTCTGAACACAACAAATAGTACAAAATATTACGTCAGGATAGCAACCCGCACGTGACGCCTTCACATTGACCGAATAATTCCGTGATAATGTTTAGTTTGTTGATACTCAGATTATCAGTCTCTGTGAATCAAAGGAAGTTCATACAAATAACCTATAATATTGCAGATCATTATGACATCGTTAGTGCATGTACATGTTTCTTACTGCTGGTGTTTAATTATTATGAATCTATGTAAATTCATTTTTATTATTTTAATTACTTTGCATTGCCATATATTTATCTTTTAATATGCTAGTTATTTCTGTTATTTTATTTTAATTGATTGATTGATTTATTTATTTATTTTCATGCGACCTACTTTTTAGTGATTTGTGTTTAAGTTTTGTTAAGTCAATAAAAAAAATAAGTAGAATAAAAACCGGAAGTAAAGGATAAACAGATGGTAATTTATTGATGTCAGTCGAACATTTTTGTATCTTACCTGTTTAACAAAGTACATAAATCAATAATTGGAACTATAAAATATATTTTTTTCCTAAATTAGATCAATTAATTACTGATTTACTGAGCTAAGTAATTTGTAAACCGGATGTACATATAAAGAGAAACCAAGATAAATTCATGAATTTATTTCCGAGTGGAATGGACAGGATGTTCTATTAATTAGTTTCGTATTTACAAAAGATGTTTCTTTACGTTTAGGAGGTCTGAGCTGTTAAAAAAATTGTGTATCATGATTATGTAACTAGTTTTAGGAGTCACATTTTAAATGCTCATTGTGTAGCTGAGAAAACAAACATTTTTAGATGGGTCAATACTCATGTCCAGATGGTTCAGTGTGTAAGAACATTGTCAACAAATACTATTTTGGAGTTACATGGTTTAATAAAATTTTGGTGGGAACCGGAACACCCTCTAATAAGTAAGTAAGTAAAACTTTTTTTGAATGCGGTAAACTATACAACATATACAACACAAGCTCTATTTGAGCTTTTTACCGAATATAAAAACTATAAATAACATAAAAACAACACATTGCATGCACATATAATACAAAAGCATAGTATCTAAAACTACATGGTAAGAAGTCAATGATTCATTGATTGAAATGATTTTCAATTACAAGTTTCATTTGAAAACTCAGCTGTTAACCCAAAAATTAAAAAATAAGAAACCATGCAAATAAAAAAAACAGAATTAAAAACATTTATATATTAGTAATTTATAATTTCCAAAAAAAAATAAATAAATAAATAATAATAAAAATATGAATTATAAGATTTTCCTAGACCATTGCATTGATATGTTTTTCTTTAAACCACCATGAGAAAAATGTAAAACTTCATAATTTTCTGTCAGATGTCTTCATGGAATACATAGGGTCAAAATTTTAAAAGAAAGGTGGCAGTCAGCGTGCATTAGACTGGCTAAAATCAGAGTTGTTCGAAAATCTGACACCAACTCAAAAACTTGACCGGTTAAGCAATGATTAATTGTGCCTGACATTTGTCCGATTCGATTACATTACCGCAGTCTATGAGGCCGTGACTTGAAGTGGATTTTCTTCGAATGTTCAAACATATAACATCTTGTTGTGTGGTTATCTTTAATTTGATAATTTGGTCATATTTCTGCAAGAAACTTGCAATAAAGATATGAATAAAAACTTACACAATATGAATCAGTTCCTTTGCGTATTTTTATGTCAGGTATTTACCAATTAAAAAGCCACAAATGATTGGTATTTAGAGCTCTGTAGGGCCAAATTGTATTTTTTTCTGAAGTAAATGGGAGAGCTGGTAATTAATGCCATGAAACTGACGCATAGAGAAGAAGTCAATCCGTCAATTTAATGAAAAAATATTCTTATGAAGATCGTATAATGCTGTAATCCAAAGAAAGACAACTCAGCACTCATACAATATCAACTATACATTGCTTGGTTTAAAATTAAATATGTCAAGAATCCTTATTTTTCATGCGTTTTTTCTTAAAACCTATTGCTTGATGCATGTTCCAATAAGATAATTCTAGAAATCCACCGTTTTTATATTTTAAGTCTGCTATTGGGCCAACAATGACGGAAAACCTCAACGTTTTTCAAAAGCATTCAAAATTTGCATCTTATTTCTTGCAAGTTCGAAATGTCATTCTAATAACCTGTACACAATGCCCACATCTCGCCTTTTCATAACGCCAAGTTTTCTTGCAAGTGACTCGAAGAATGCCCCGGAGTTGTTTATATGTAGTGGTTTTGTTTTTATTTTGGCATTTTTGTCGGGCAACAGATTGAAATCAGCTGTAAGAACAGTTTATTTTAATGTATTTGTTGACGAGCCTGCATTCATGAGTTGAAAGCATGAATGTAGCATTGATCAACATCTAACAATGAATTCCGCCCAGACCGGTGCTCCGGGCCATCTTAAACTTACTATGAAGTAAATAAGCTCAATTATAAAACTTGCCAATTAAGTTGAAAATACATAAAGTCAGCATATATCATTCCAAGAAATCGAATAGATAGCCCATGAAAGCCTGAACGCCTACTTTCAAGTTAGTTAAATATATGTTGAATTTCAGGCATACTTTTTATTGTTCAAAAAGTTGTTCGATCGTTTCTATGTCAATCGTTTTAAGAAAAAAGCTCCAAATCGGTTTTAAAACTAGTCATAATTTTTTACCACCGGAGCCACTTTCTATACACTTTCGACTATACCAATAAGGTGTTGATTACAACGGTAATTAGGCCTCGAATGTCCCCTTAATTGACATTCACAAGGTGTCACTTCTGTATAACCAAGGTGTCGCATTGCTACCAATGCCAAAATTAAGCATAATAATCCTTGAAAAATGCATAGAACCAGTACCAGCTTGTGATGGTGTATTAACATTTATTCTCCAAAATGGCAATTAGATTATTTTATCTGTAGTATTAAATAATTCTTATAAAATGCTCTAAATTTTGAGTGACTAAAATTGGAATATAAAAGCATTTAAATTGTATTTGTGATGATAAATTGTGAAACAAATTACCCCTTAAAACATTTGAATATACAATGATATGATAGCTACAGCAACATTAAAAACAACTTCTAATTATAGAAGTTTTCCTACCATGTATTGGCTCCCTAAACGTCACAAAAATCCTTTCACATTTCGTTTTATTTTGGCATCAAGTAAATGTTCAACTACACACATTTCTGTTTTATTGACCTGCACTTACTACCATAAAAAACTCGTCATGAATTTTAGCAACAAATGTTATGAATACAGTGGAATAAACTGCTTTTGGAGTTTTTAAAATTCGATAGAAGTTTTGGTAAGACTTCAATCTATCAATGAAGCATACACCTCCGTCGATAGCTATGATTTTTCTAACCTTTATACTACATTACCGCATACACTTATCAAAGAGAAATTTTCGTATTTGATCAAATGGTCCTTGATGTAATACATTTAAATTGTTTTTCAGTGACGACAAACATGACAAATATCCCAACTGGACTTGTCAGGACATGTTTAAAGCATTAATTTTCTTCTAGATGATAATTTTGTTCGTTTCGGTAATACAGTCTATCGGCAAAAAATAGGTTTTCCTATGGGTACCAACTAAGCAACTCTCATAAGAGATTTATTTCTTTATTGCTACGAGTCACAATTTCTGGCAAAAATTCAAAAAGACCCTTCTAAACATTAGTGGATATTTTTTACAATACATATAGATATTTGGACGATATTTTTGCTCTAAATTTTCCAGAATTTTCTAAATTTATACTCAGATGAAATTTATCTTGCCGAACTTACTTTTAAATAAGTCCAATAGCGATCAAACTCCTTTTCTTGACCTTGATATTTCAATAAATCAAGGAAAGTTAAACACTAAAGTTTATGATAAAAGGAATGATTTCTCCTTCCCAATAGTCAATTTTCCCAATCTCGACGGCGATGTTCCTTTAGCCCCTTCTAACGGGGTCTACATTTCACAACTTGTTCGATATGCACGAGTATGTGGTGATGTTTCTGACTTCAACTGAAATGAAATCTTTGTCTCACTGAAAAACTTCTACATCAAGTGTTTAGATATCATAGATTGATAAAAACATTCTGTAAATTTTATTATCGATACATTGATTTATTAACTAAAGAAGATTTGGTTCTACATGCAAGGCTCTTATACAACAGGGCATTTCACATCCAAACTAATACTGGATATGGAAATAACATTTACAAAGCGCATTAATTTAAAAATTGTCCTTCCAAACTTATTAATCCGTTGAACAAACTTATTCATAACAGCATTGTTGTTTAATCTTAACTTCTGGATTTTGTTGGCAAAAATATTGATCAGCTCCTAATTGCTTTACACCATAACTAAATTTAAACAATTTTTCATATTGACAATCTTTGGCCATGCACACTATCATGTTCTTCTTTCATAATTGATGATGTTGTTATACGAAATATACTTAGAAGTATTTCGATTGAAGTTTCATATGTAAGAAGGCTTGATATCATAGTCAACTGAAATTATGTCCTTAGCTAGCTGTCAGTAACTTCGAGTATTTGTCCGGACAGTACCCTTTTGTATTGTCTTTATGTTTTATGTACTTCATCATAAGGGTATTCGTCTTGATAAGTTGGATTTTTTTTCTAGTTTATTTTTTACTGTGAGTCTTTTTGTATATTTATTTTTTAGTCACTCACCACACATAGGGGAGGATTTGGATCCAAGAAAACGCGTTTAACCCCATCACAATTTTTTTGCCTGTCCAAAGTCAGGAATATGTTGGTCATTTGCTTGTCCTTGTCTTCTTATGAAATTTTAGTTTCTTGATATTTGGGTTATTGGATGTGATATGTTTCCATTTATTTATTCACTTTTTTTTATCTTTTTGGGGCCATTGGGGGCTCACTGTGTTCAAGACCTACGGTGACCCCTAGATGCTTTGCTTTGGTCGTTTTAACTTGGATATGGGATAGTGTCTCCTCGACATTGACCCCATTTCCTTTCTTTTTCTTATATATATAATACTTTCCGAATATTAGTATGATGAATGAAAAAATGCCAGGTGAGAATGACCATGCCTCTTAAGATGTAAACTACTGGAAAAAAATCCTGAAGTAAATATTAACAGGAATTGTAATACTGTTTAGACCTTTCATATAACGTCAATTTTTGATGAATTCATTATATACACTGAGTGCCAATGAAAACGCCTGATATTAGAAATCTCCTATGTCGAGCTACCAACATTTTGTTTGTACATTATGAAGCCAAGTATCTGCTTAAAGTTTTGCATCCATGCATTTTTAGTCCACTTTTGGAAATTTGCCACAGCATCAACGTTTCATTTATTATAAGTGGTCAAAATGAAAATTTCTAAATTGTCTGAAAATTTCAGTCACATTGACGAATAACCCCCGTGCATCNCCCCCCCCCCCCCAACTTCCCAACTCCACCCATTTTTTAAGTCCTTATACATCCCCTCTTCAAAATAAAAATATGTTTACATGAGCATAACCTGCACACACTGGTGGAACAGGGCCAATTTTTACACCCATCTACGGAAATTTTGAAAAATTTCGTTTTTCGTTCAAGTTTTTGTTTCAGTTGCTTCAAAATGTAAATCAAATGCTTCCCAGTTATAAAAACGATGTATCAAATGATTGTTTATTGTATGAGCTTTTCAAAGAACCCAAATTTTCACAATGTCTATGCCCAATACGTACCATACCGCAATCAAAAGTACCCCTACCGCTATGAAATATGGAGGAAAATTTAGACTGCGGAAGTGTTATGGTCTAAAGAACCCGAAGTGCATCTCCCAATTCTGAATTTTTCTTAGGTTTTCAATCTATTTCCTTGAATATGATACATGTTAACATAATGATAACATATTTCTAATGAATAAAGTTTTATTTTCAAATAGACCAAATAAATGGATCTTTGAAAATTTCCGATTTTGAATACTTTAAGTTTTGTCATTATTTTGCCTAATACAGTTTTTGTATTACTTTTTAGTAAACAAATATCATTCAAAGTAGGTATATTATATTTGCTTTACAACTATTGCAAATAATGGCCATTTTTATGTAAAAGAAACATCATACATCTGTAAAACTTACCTCTAACCCAACAAATTTACTGTAAAATTGTCATTTTTTTGTCTATGTTCGCATAAAAATAACCAGAACACGCAAAATGTGTGTTGTATACGACAATGTTTCATACATTATACCATAATTTCGTATTTTAACAGTCATCTGTTGACTTAAAGCCAATATTTTGCCTAAAATTGAGGAAAAATGAGAATTTTCAACATTTCAAATTTGCCCAAATTTCACTGTAAATTCGTTATATATGCCAAATCTGGAGGATATATCTGCAGATATGCCAATTAATTGCTCTAAGCGATACATTAGTTGTCTGAAAAACATTGTTAAGAAAAACAAGAAGTGTTTGATGTGACTCAAAAAACCGAAAAACTTACCCCTATCCGAAGAAAAAAGAGATTTTTTTACTATATTCACATACAAATAACCAAAACACACGAAATCTGCATTGCATATAGCAATGTTGCATAATTTCTATCAAGATTTGTAAAAAAAAAAGGACACAACTTTGTCGAAAACGAAAATATTCAAAGATGTGTTTTATTTGTCTATTTAAAAGTATTATTTCGGCCGTTGAAAACATATTAAAAATTTGTTAACATGCTTAAGTTTTAAGAAAAGACATTTAAAGACAAAAAACAAAATTGCAAGAGTTATGAAATGAAAAACATACTGCTTTCTAAGGACCATTGAACTTACACAATTTCGAGAAAAATCTTAAAATTTACGTCAACATGTCGAATGGGTAGGGGTAAGGTTTTACATTTTTATAACATATCGGGTATAGAAATGGTACTTATGTGGAATATTCGTAAAGCCAATACAAAAGACTATCATTCTGTCATAACTGAGAGGTACCAATCAACAATTGAAGCAATTGAAGGAGATGAAGGATATAGGCATTGACAATTCATTTGGCAATCCCACATACAAACTCTCAACCATACCATGGGAGGATATACTAAACAATCACAAATCAGTATTGTCTTCCTTTAGTATCAGTTTGAGTGAAGAGAACAACAATCTGCCTTGTATCTACTGGGTATCCAAATTACATAAATTTACAAACAAAGATACATTGCTGGGTCTGCCAAATGCACAACAAAACCTCTTTCTTAGCTCCTCACTTCATTACTTACTGCAGTCAAAAATGGCCTCAAAATATATAGTGATAAAGTATACTCAACAAGTGGAGTGAATCAAATGTGGATTCTCAAAACTTCAAAAGACTTATTAGAATATCTATTTTCAACTGAACTCAACCACTGCAACAGTTCAAAACTTTTGATTTTTCTACTCTCTATACTACTCTTTGTAGGCATGTGGTGTCTTTGGTCTTCCGTCTTTTTGTGTTCTTGCTTTTGCCTTGTCTCTGGACTTTGATTTGTGTAATCTTGTGCTTTGTTCCTTCGGTATTCTACTGCCGTTGTTCCACACGATAAGCTAAAGTCAGTACTCCGGGATTTAATACATCAGTCTTTCTGTACTAAAAAGGGTGAAAGAAGATATTGATATTTAGTGATAGGTAAAGATGGAGCCTATTTTGTTAAACATCACACTGATTCACACAAAAAGTATACAGAGGAGGATGTCATTGCAATGCTGGTATTCTTGATTGATAACATATTTGAAGAATTTGGAGGACAAGTTTTCCAGCAGACAATAGGGATACCTATTGGGACTAATTGTGCGCCACTTTTAGCACATTTGTTTCTTTATTCGTATTAAGCCAGGTTCATACAAAGGCTAGTTCAGAAAAAAGACAATAAGCTAGCCAAATCCTTTAATTTCAGCTTCCGTTATATAGATGATGTTCTTTCCATTGAACAATCCTCAGTTTAAGGATAACCTTCATATTATATACCCAAATGAACTCGAAATTAAAGAGACCACTGATACACCATCATCAGCATCATACCTGGACCTATACCTCTACATTGACAACTCTAGACGTCTGAAAACAAAACTTTACGACAAGCGTGATGATTTCGACTTTCCAATAGTGAACTTCCCGTATTTGAGCAGTAATATTCCCACTTCTCCGGCATATTGCGTGTACATTTCACAACTCATTCGCTATTGCCATGCCTGCAGTTTGTACAGCGATTTTGTCAACAGAGCGAAATTACTGTCGCAAAAACTTATGCATCACGGGTATGTTCAGTCGCTGTTGCAATTGTCACTACAGAAGATTTACGGTCGTCACCACGATTTGACAGACCATTACAATGTTTCTGCTTCACAAATAAGAACATCTTTGGGTAGATCCGGAGTTTGTTACCGGACTGACTAACACCGGCTGTGACAAAACCGGACTTTTCACTGGCTGTGTGACGGATGCCACACGTGGAGCAGATCATGCTTACCTTCCGGAGCACCTGATGATACCTCAGTTTTTATAGGGGTTCACACTGCTAGTACTTAAGTTTTGTAGCGTTCTTGTTCATTTTTGTATATTTGTTTTGTCTTTCTCATACTGTCTCAATTCGTGTTGCTGTGAATTGCCGTGATTTTGGATTTATGATTTTAGAATTTCCCCTTTCCTCTTTCTTGCGCCGGTATTCGTTTGCCGATGTATTGAAAGAAAAACTCTGGTCAAAAACGAAATTTTCCTAAAAGAGGGACCTGTTCCAAAATTGCGTGTAGGTTATCCTCGTGTTAACATGTTTAATTTTAAAGAGGGGATATAGACAGACTTAAAGATATGGGAGGGGTTCATAAGTGGGTGTGCACGGTTATTCCAGTCCATGAACTAATACGATGCTATATCGACCTGCAAAACCATATCGTCCTCGGATTTCATTCTCGGTCGATATGCATTTCCGGTTGCTTAAAAAGGGCAATCCCACTTCCCGCTCATACTCATTTGAGACCCACTTTACACAGTACTGATGAATATAACATATACGGTGACGGCCCTATAGTTCGATGGTCCGATATTCCAATGGTCTGATTGTCCGAAAGTCCGATAGACCGAAGGACCTTTGGACTACCAGACTATCGAATTATCGGACTATAGGACTTTCGGACTATCGGACATTCGGACTATCTTACCTTTGGACTATCGGTGTGTATTATACAGCCAATTCTGTTTATATTCTTTTTCTAGCTTCCGATAGCGGTATATTGTGGCAAACATTTTCTATGCATATAAAGTATGCAAGTTTGTATCCATCAGCCGAGCGTTCTACATGGAGATATTTCATGCACAATGGGTATTTATTCCTGCAGACTGGAAGAATGGCAGAACGATCATTCATTTTGTAGAGTTTTTTTTGCACGTCGAAGACATGTATACATTTGTACTAGTACATTGATTGTGTTTATTCGCTCGAATTTGAAAAAACTTCGAAATTATAGAACTCCAACGAGAGAACATGCAATACAATTGAAAATGAGAAAAATTTTCTTTGTTTAGTGAAAGAAACAAACGTTAAGACAGTTATTTTATGAAGATAGAAAAGACGATGATTCAAATTTCTTAAACTTGACAGACGAACAGAAAATTACCATCTCATTAAATCCAGTTTCCTCACAACATATAAAAATAAAGGTTATTTATTTGTGCATATTTCGTATTTACACGCTCTACAAGTTTCTGTTTTGTTTTTTGTTTGTTTTTTTTTTTGGTTTGTTTTGTTTTGTTTTGTTTTTTTTTTTTTTGGTTTTCAAAATCAAATAAACAAATAAATTAAAAATAACAGAACAAAAAATATCAAAAAAAAAAATCGCCGTTTCAGAGACATTTACAAATGTCTCTGGCGGCTTGAAGTATAACCTTCGATTAGATCCTTAGATTAGATTAAATATTGTACTATTATTTATGTTTTGCTGGACACTTGAGGGTTACATTTTATGAAAGTTTTTTTTTCTTACCACTGGATTAGCTGACCTTTGCAAACTAGTAAATAACACAAAAATCTTAAGTGAAACAAAAATGAATTCACATAAATATGTTAATATTTAAGTAAATAAATAAATTGAACTGAATTGTCAGATTTTTTTCACATTGTATCTATGGTCGTAAATTTCCCAAAACTAATACAAATATAACCCCTTTATTTTGCTATTTTTGTCATGTTTTGATGTGGCAGAAAACATTTCATTTCTGATAAATATAATGCTTCTACACATCTCTCAATATTCTATGGATTGTGTAAATCGAGTTCCAGATCGGATATGTTTTTCCTTTGAACAAACGGAATGTATTCACTGTCCTAAAATAGTCTGAATGACGGTATTAGAATAGTTCAAATAAAATTGATTTATGTGTATTTGCGTATCAAAATCATAACGAATAAAACCATTTCAATTTCAACGAAATTGCTTATAGCCACCGATGAAACTTTCATACAATGCCAGCATTTTTTTTCCTTACAATACCCAGTTTCTAAAATATGCAAAGATTCTTAATTGTTAATATATATAATCTGATTGAACTTGCATACATTTGTAGTCTGATTGACGCACAGATATCATGCCCCGTTTAATCGATTTGTTCAGAACACGAATATTGGATTTGACTGTCGTGCGATTGATTGACAGATAACACCTGGCTCGTACACATTGATTGTTTAGGCTGCTTATAGAAACGCACATGTGTTTCGAATTTTGCTGTATTTTTTTAATTATATTTGTTTGTAGTACATTTAATTCATTTTATTTTACTTTATCTTAAATAGATAAAAGATGACAAACAAAATAGTCACATTTAAGGACACTTGGTTGGCCTTGAAATGATATACTTGCCATTGGTTTTAAGATCAGCCTACCACGACTTTTCCATGTGAATATTTACTATATATATTTTCAATTAAATTTAAAAACGCCTGTTTTTCACATTAATTTATCCATACTATCTACAATACACGATACTGACCTGAACAAGAAAGCCAAAAATAAATATCATGCTTGCCCAAAATGGATTGCCTAGTATCATACCCCATACAGTATCATAACATCCCTATCAAACACAATCACAATTGATATAGAATTTTGTATAGTTAAATATGACAATAATATTAATCATGTTGATGAATTTTTTTGTATTTTTCTAATTATGGGATGGTGACTCCTCGGTTTTTTTTTAAATTGTCTCTTACTTTCAGAACTTACCTACTCTATCCACCATAATGCATTAGAAAATTGACCATACTGTTCCACAACTTTTCTGTTCAAAATATGATTGCATAATCTTGAATCTTCTACAAAATTTGCTGAATATTCCTTCATTGTTTTTCGGGCGTTTACATCTCAAAAACGAAAACACTTATTTAGAATATTTTACATTAAATGATATATGATCGATGTGGACAATCTTAATAATATGAACTTGAGAAGTGACCACCCTTATCCTTGTTACATATTATTAGTATAAAGCATAATCAGATTGATTAAAATTCGTTTCTTTGAAACAAACGTATTTTTGTTTTCGTTTTGAATATGTTTGACTTATGACATTTCATTAACGTATGCATTTAATCAAAAATGTATTAACCGTCTTCTTTTTTCTTGCTTAACTCTGTGGACTAAGTTCAAAGTAATTGTTTATAATGTGAATATGAATACCTTCAAAATGTATTAAGTAACACAAAAAGTTAGACCTGTTGTGCACGCTGTTTTCATCAAGAGTCATTTTGTAAAATAAAAAAAAACTCTAAGATACTTGTGGAGAAATAAAAAATAAAATCATTAGGGATTGCATCCAATAGAAACACAAGTACAGTAGTTTGTATATATTTTTCTAAAAAAGTACCATATTAGAAGATTCCTTAAATCATACCTACCACTGCAACCCTATATAATATCAAATCTCTAAAATATATTGACTTAAAACTGATTTAAAATGGTTTGGAAAAATTAAAAAGGTTAGTAAATGAATCCACCTTGTTTGTAATTTACCTTCTTATCAAAGAACTATCATATTGTCAAAAATAAATTGCCAAAACAAAGTTTAATATATATATTTTTTTCATTATAATGTAGTCAGATTATAATTGAGTAAGATAATTCTACTAACTTATGAATTAAAACTGAAATGTTTTTGAATTTTAATGACAGTCGATGATTTCAACATTCTAATATCACTTTCTGCTTTGAATATGTGTAGGGAAAGTACAAGAACGTGACTAAAGGATGTTTGCTCGGCAATTATAAAATAATAAGGATGTCGGATAAATATGAATTTGCGTTAGAAAATTGAAAAAGTAGTTCTTTAAACGGAAAAAATATGATAGGTTTCAGATGTACGTGTTTCAACAACTGGTGGAAAACTGGACTCCTATTAAAGGTTCATATATTTAACATATTAAGCCATCTATTAATAAATGTGAATGAAAATCTATATATTTGGTATTAGCATATGTTTCACCCTTAAATTTTTTTTTTTTTTTTTTTTTGATTTTCGAAATGTTTGCCTTGAATTCAAACACTGAGACATGAATTGTTGAAATGTGGATATTTTGCGCTTTATTTGGTGTAATTAAAGAATGTGAGTATTAATTATTAAGAGGTTCTCTTATAAATTATACCAACAAAACCTGTAAAACCAAAGATATTTTACGAATGGATATGGAGTAAATGAACATGAGACCATAACACATATGTTAACTCCAACTGCAATAATTTTAAAGATGTATGTATTTGTTATGTAATATCAGAAAGGTGATTGTTAGATTCATATATTCACACATCATTTCTGTCGAAGTGTCAGCACTATAGGAAAGTTATAGTTGCTCCTGTAATATCTTTAGAGGGGAATCCTTTTCTAAGACAAATTCTTCTTAAAGGACAGTTATAAAATTGAAAACATAATATATGAATATAACATAGGAAACAAACTAAATTGAAAAAACAAAGAAGAAGGAAAATAGATCATCAAATTCTATTCAGAATATTTTTGAGATATGTACAGATGATGCTTTAAGGCAATTAATTATGCCACGGCTCATAAATATTATTTCAAATCCACAAAAACATAATTTTATATCGGGAAAAACAATTAAGGAAAAAATAGCAACTAAATATCATAAACTTTTCAAAACAGATTTTCTTCAGCTTATTTGGCGAATTGCCAGGTTAGAAAAAAGGGTATAGAATACAAGCAAAACCACATTTACATTTTTTTTGCATATAAGAATGAATCAAACTTTGATAAATGAGACAAATCACAAAATAGAATATCATAAATACGCTGAATTTTCGCCTTAAAAATACATTTTTTCAACTTTTTTATGTGACTTGCATGCGGAACCAGCTTTGCATTTTGCATGCATAATTCTTATTTAATAAGTAATCTCTTGTAAAATTATTAGCTTGGTTCCGAATGCAAGGCAGGGTTGAAACTGAGTTTGAATATACCCCATGTTGACCATTTTTCCATAGATTCAATATTAATTGCCATAAAGAGGGGTATTAGAAATGAGCTAATTTCGATGGAATGAAGTAATGTTTTGAAAAAGTTCTGGTATGGCTAAAACTACAGATGTTCTGGTTTTGAAAGGTGGCAAAGAAATTATGATTTTACTAAATTTATTTTTGGCAAATCAGTGGGCCGATTTAAGGCCTTAATGAAACCCATTCTTTAACACATATTTGGTATTTCTTTTCTATGATGTTAATTAGGTGAGAACAGAACTTTGTGCTGCTATTCGTTCTCTTGTTTCCTTTTATTGTATCAAAGTTGAATTCTGTTACTATCATAATAAAAACGAAAAATTATTCTCTTATATGAGGGAATGTTATAGGAGGCACTTGATTCATCGTTAGCAGGAAATCTGGGATACAAATTAACGATTGTTCTGATGTGAAGTTATCGTCAAATGTAGGTAGAGCGGCTGAAAACAGATAGTAAGGAAAGTTTAATATTTTTATACATATTTACTTCAACACAACAAGAAAAAAAAAAACTTTCTGACTTTTTCCTTGCTTAATGATAGAATTACAACGTTTTACGTCGTCAAATTTTATATGTCACAGTGTTTTATCTATTTTTGTTTTCTTTTATATTGTTAAGTTATATGTAGATGTATTGATAACATAAAGAAACAACGATATTTTGGAGCAAGCAATACTCATAAAATGTTGGCGTGTTTCGCTGCTTCACTCTTGAAGTAAAATAAAAATAACAGTGGAAAGTTTCCACTCAGTTTTAAAATTGTTATGACATACAACCTTAAGTAGAAATTTAACAATTGACATATTGGTATAGAATTCCATAATATGAAGATGCAAAAATGCAAGGAAAAAATAACATGTATATGATATCATCTACCATATATGATATATGATTCTTTAACATATATGTACAGTGTTTCCTTTATTAACAAAAAAGGGGATATGGAGTAAATGTACATGGAACGAAAAAAACTTTAATACATTGTACGATTGAGCAAATGGAACAACGCTCTCATTGCATTTCTTCATCTTGAAGTCACCATGGGCCTTCAACAAAGAGCAAACACTCCTTCCTCATAGTAAGATCAAGACGGCCCCTAACACCAGTTTTATGCATTCAATGTTATTATTTTAATTCAATACGTTCTACAGCTTGTGTGTCTCAACATTCAACATAGACAATAAATAATTGGTTGGATTAGTAAGTGATACTTTTATTTCTAAAAAATGATATTACTTCAAGTTTGTGTGGTGTTAACACTACTGATGTTTTACTTTTGTGGAATTATTGTTCAGTTTTTGATATCTTTGTCATGTTGTAACCATTTGTTTTGCATGATTCAGAAATTTAAGTCAAAGTTGCCTCGATATTTTGCTATTTTCATACTTTAGCAAAATATCCTGATTGGATTTTTTTTTTTCAGAAAAACTCTTTTCTGTTATTGTACTAACTTACCTGTTTATTTATTTCAAATGTAGATTCCCATGCACAGTTGACATTACTTGAAGAAGTCGGTTATGTCTGGCAACAGATCAGTGGTGCATCTATAGGAGTTGCTACTATGCAAGGCGTTCTATTCCAGAAAGGTGTGTCGGACACACTAAAATCTGTGTAACCGTTTAATCCGCAGCACTGGAGCTATTTAAACGAACACAATTGTACTTGCCTTAAGATAAACTTAAGTAAACAATCTTAATAAAGAAACAATATATTTTTGTTTTGAAATTGTTAATTGTAAAAGAAAAATAAGGGGACAACTAATATTTTATTGGCCAGTGTAATTTTTTTTGTTAAGTAAAATAATACCTTTTTGAAATAAAATTTAAACACACACACACAATTTTGGATATGAAGGTAGGGCAAACAGCAGTATTGCATTTTTTTAAAATTTTATCAACTATTTTGGTACCTACCGACTAACACCTGCCGAGGTCAAAAACAAACTATATTGAGACAGATTAACATGTGAGCTGTCAAATATGGGTCAGTTTTAAAATTGAAAAAAACCAAGTAACAATAAACGTATTACAAAAGTAAAAACTGCAGCAATACTGAAAAATCGACTTATATATTGCGACAAATATGTCGTTGTACAGAATGACGAAGCTGAACACAGGTATAATACAGGAAAGTATCTTTGATATTGTCTGTACCATGGTAGAAATACATAAATTTGATTTTTGTTTTGGTCTTTTTCATATTTTAAAGGTATGGTTACAGAATAAACATTGTGACTTGGCAACCTATTCTTATGCTTAATGCACACATTTAAAGAAAAAAGCTTCATTTTAGCCATGACAGACTCAAAATTTGATCTTGGGGGAGGGGGTAAAAATGAAAATTTTATAATTTTTTTTCTAGGTTGCGTGGTAGGATTGCAGATCCACCCAAAGGTTGTTTCTAAGTACATGTATCTAATCTGATAATCTCGAATTCATCATCGATTAAATGGCCACACATGCTAAACAATTATAATGCCTTTACTGAGAAATTTTAGGTTTGTTTAGTTTTTGGGATTTATTTATCGTAAACATTAAGAGTCAGGGGAAGCATTAAAACGTTGATCTTTCAGTCACCTTTAGCAGTGACTTAATCTTAATAAATGGTGGAAAGAAAGAATTGTCTCTCTTGATTTTCCTTCTTAATCACCCATAAAAGTGAAACAGTAAGCACTTGCAACAATGATTTGGGTTTTCCAGTGGCTTGAAAAAGAGTTTACATGTTTTAAAGGTGGACATCGATTTGATAGTATCTTTGGTATTTTTTTCCATAATTCAAGCCGGATGACTTCATGGATTAATTTATTGGTTGTCACTTCTATAAGGGATTTCAACATATTTTTCCTAAATAATCACTTATATAAGTGATCATACAGCTGAACACCAGGTTTTTTCGGGCCTCAAGAACAGTTGTTTTTGTCAAAGAAAAGGACTTTTTTATTGATTTAACTTAGAGCTGAAACATCCTAGTTTCCAAAATAATTATCAAGGGCATTAGGAAAATTCAAAAGACTTTCAAAATGATCACAAAAATCTTAATTTCTCTCAATAACTTGTCAAATGGCTTTCTAATTTTACATATTTCCTACCTTACATGTACTGAACTATAATAAGAAATAGTTTACATGACTTTTCAGATCAAGGCATTTCATCAGTTTGCTGATTTATGGTAATTTTGGATTTCCAATAGAAAAGCTCTAAAATCACTTATATAAGTGATAACATTGTCACTTGTTTCTGTGATTCCCCTGTCTGTCAGATGATTAATGTTGAGTAAAGTTTCATGATAACCCTATTCATTTGGATATCCCTGTCTGAGGTTAGATATACAAATAAACATACCTCAAACATTACAAACAGCCAGCTTAGAGAAGTTAAATCAGACCCTGTAATACCTACAAATTCTACCAATGATTTCAGAAAGATCTCCTTTACTGTTTCTTGTATCTGTAATTAAGATCAATAAAACATAAAATGCAGGTCTTAAGTGAATCCAATAAAGGATCGTCAAAATCATGTAGATAATTAAAACATGATACGGTATCCTACAAACTGGTATTTTTGTGGGTTTTATAATTGCATTGCATGTTTCTGGAATTTCACGAGTAGGGGCGGTAAGGGCCTTATTTGGCCTGAAAAATAAATTTGGTTGAATTCATAAAATTGTCTCCTTGAAATGTTCTATGGGTATGGCTTTTCAGTAAATAGTAACATTTGTCAAATATTGATGTATCATTACTGAGTTTTTGAGTGTAGAAGAAGGAACAAATTGACGATTTTGTCAAAAAAATGACAAATTTAAAAAATTTTGACTACTTTTTCTGTGTAAGAAATATAGAGCACATGCAAGAACCAAAAAAAATCATATGAGAGGTTCAATTCATGTATACTAATAGGTTAGCAAATTATTTAATTGGTTCATGAATGTGCTCGATATTTTCGGTTAGGAAAACTCTTCGAAAATCTGTCAAATTCGGTATATTTCCCTGAAAATGCTCAAAAGTAGCCTTTTCATGACATCCGAACTGTACCTTTTGTGACGTCATTGGTTATAATTTTTGAATTTTTTCTGTAAATGATATTTCAGCTGTGAAATGACAACGAAAGTTAATCTTGAGGTGCAACTTAGAAATTAACTGAAATCTTGGGCCAAATCAAGCCCTTATCGCACCTTGTCCTTTGAAAAGGGACTTTTAGTTTTCATTAACTTTAAAATCAAATGCTACCTAGTAATACATCATAAACAAATAGTTAAGGTGAATCGGTGTTATTCCGCCATTTTGTTTTCATGTTTCATGCTTTGATAGGTATTTTTCATTAAGGAAATATACAAACGTTTATAAATTTGGACAAATCTCTAAAAAATTTCGCTTAAAACTCAAATAATTGGCTCATTTCTCTAGGTTAAGCATTTATTTTAGACGAAAAGTTCAAGACAGTATTTTTACAGTAAAATTCTTTGAAATGAAAATTTTGACAACGGAGGTAATTTCAAAAAATATTTTACTAAGGAATCAATTTGAAAATTTTGATTATATGAAATAATTACATAATAAAGTCCGTGACCTCCATTTTTCTTTTTTGTTTTTAGAAAGTTCAATACAGGGGCTAGCAATATTTAAAATTGATCAAAATTCTCATGGATGTAACTTGAATATTTTTTCAAAAGTGGAAATTTTCCTTAACATTTCAACTAAAAATTCCCTATTTTCGGCGCAAGACTGTGGGCTTATATGGTCCGTGACCCCAAATTTTTATTTTATTTTTTGGAAGTTCAATTTTTAAAGTTTAATTCTGCAAACTATTGAAAAATTCTGATGGATTTCGCTTAGTCCCCCGAACTACCTTAAAACAGTATTCCTCTACTTGGAAGGTTCGAGATAATTTTTGTTTTGTCAGATTTGACAATTAGATAAAATACTTTGAAGAACAATGTGATATTTAGTTTTACTGTGCACTATATAAATTGACGCTCTGTGACTAATGAACACGTTCTTTCATGGTTTTATAATATTTCACTAGTTAGCGCTAGAACATTGTTTTTTTTTTCTTAGGGATCAAACTGTCATTTGATATTGGTTAACTAGATATAATTGTTATTCGAGTGTTATTTGTACGGTGTAGTAGCATGTTTCATCTAATTGTAACGTTTTTAAGCGAATGGTGATAATAACAAATAACAAAATCAAAGAACAGAGTGATCAAGAGCCGAACATGCCGAAGTCCATGAGACAAAAAGACAGGGTAAACTAAATAAAGACTAATATAATATCTTTCAAAAAATTTAATGTTATTAAGCTCTACAGTGTACTTTCAAATCTCTCTTTATACTTTTAAATATTCATTAAGAAAACTTAAATCTGATAATTTACACTCACAGTACTTGGGGCTGCATACAAAACAATAACTGTTACGAACTGGCCAAGAAGTAACACAGACATTATGCTGATATACTGCAAGATGACATCAAAAATCGATATAGTAGGTTTTATCTTGCTAAAGTTATGTCAAAAGACAATATTTTGATTTATTTTGCAAATTCAAATATTTACAAAGAACTGTTTTAATTTATTTCGAAAAAGATTTAGTTAACAGATAAGATATCTGAAACAGGTAATTTCTTTTTATGGCTAAACATAAGTTACAAAAATACTCAGCGATGGTGTGCAGTTTTTTCTTTTGTTTTGCTTTTATTTTTTTTTTATTCACCTTTGTTCGTGTTGCCTTTATATTGTTAAGTTTTTTGTATTCTATTTTATAATGTCAAAAATAAATAAGAAAACAATTCTCTTAATGGCAATATTGTGCGACTTTTAGTGTGGAAAACTAGACTATACCACCTTTCAGCTTATACGTGGGCTAGTCTGATAGTTTTTCTGGATTCTGTATCATTAATGTAATTGTTCTCATAGTGACATCAAAATGTCGAAAATATGAAAGGCGTTGCTACATTTGCTTTATAGATTTTCAACTCTTATGCATAAATTCAATATGATTTTATTTGCGTAACTGTAATAACAACATGCACTAGCATAGACGGTATTCTACTGCGGTTGTTTCAACATTGGTTTTGTATGATTTGCTTAATGTACTTGTTAAGAATAGACCTACACGTTTTGATATCTTCATATGCATTATGCTTATTATACCAGTTCAGATAATCTCACCAAGGGTTTTAATATAGATCTGTGTTGTTCATCTTTATATGTTTCCTATTTTTGTGCTGTGTTTGCATTTTTGTATTTCTTATGTTGCCATTGTGTTCAGATTATTCTCCTTTAGACTGACATTTCGTTTTTCACTTGGTTTACATCTTACGAATCGAGCAATGTTCAATACTGTTAAATTATAAATATTAATTTGTTTCGGTTTGTTGGTATTTCAATTCTACAATTTTTTGAATGTAATTGTTTGGCAGAAACCTTAATTTTCGAAATGTCAGTTTTCAAATTGCGTTCAGCTTTACTTTTAAAAGTGTGTGGTGTTACCCATTACTTTCTATTTGCTTGTAAAAAATTTCGAATAAGAAGTGAACTGAGACTTAAATTGTTGACAAATAATTTACTTACAATCAAAATCAATGTCTTTACTCTGAATAATGTTCCACACCATCCAAGGGAAGATATTAAACAAAATACCACTCCTGATAAAATAAATACCTTTGCTACTGTTTTTGGACATATTCCACTAAGGCACAATCCTCTGAGGAATTCTGCTGTCGAAAAATCATTTATTCCAGTATTCGATGCACCAACGTCAGACAACAGTGTAGAAAGGCTAGATTTAAATGAATTAACATCATATTTTGGATAGCTGTATTCCGGAAGATTATGGTAAACTGCTCTAAAAATCATCAGTACAAGGCTTCCAATCTGTATTGAAATTGTAAAATCATACAAGAAAAAGTTGACACTGAACTATTTACATACAGAGATAGAATGTCATTATGCGAAGATGAACAAATGTGCCGAGAAATTTACTGTGATAAAAAAATAAACTTCTTTACGGCTGTTTCAGACATAGTGCTGCCGGTTGATCGTCTAGGGTTAACTAGCTCTCGGTATCGGCCTGAAAACTTTGATCAGCTGCAGATCGTGTTCGAGGTTTTTTTTCTATAATTTGATTCATTTTGTAGGAATGTTTTTATGATTTTATAATGTTAAGAAACAGAGTAAAGTGACTGTACGGGAAAATATCCAACCATTGCTGTTAACATCTAAACAAAAATGTTACTGTCGACACCATGAATTTGACAATATTGAAATGTCATAAATAAAAAAAGCCAAGCAAGCCATGTGCTTCCTCTTAAACAACCTGGCGTTACTCTTTTCGTGAGGTCTTGAGTTAAAGAATTATTTGTTAAGGTAATTAACTTCTATATTCTATTTTTTGTATCCATTTGTTTCAGCTATGCTGATAAATTCTCCGAATGCCTATTGAGTTTAAAAAACAAAATACGAATTTCTTATACAAGACTTAGGTTGATATTGCGTTAGTAGGTTTTCAATGAATTACCATTAATAATATATTGAGTGCTGTAACAATAAAACGTCTAACAACTGTCCATGTTATCATTTTCGTCTTTTCTTCTATGTTTGAAAAAATATAATCAACATATACATTACAGTAGTTAACTATGGGGGAAAATCAAAAACGTTTTTTGAAAACCGCAGATTTTCCCCCATATCAACTACTATGTACGGGACTAACGAGAATAAACAAACATGTAAGATTTGTTATTCACTACAGTTGAGACGGGTAAAACGGGCTAGATTCTTAGTTCACTCACATTTTTTTACGTTGCTTGCGGTTTAAGCATCTCATAAGTTACATAACACGGGTTATACATAACACTGACGTGTATCTCTGGTTCTATACTTTTGATTCCTATATGTTTCTAAAAAGTCTGATAGATCATGACCAGTTACTCTCTCTATAACGAATATATTGCTAAAAGGATAATATAAATATACGATTTCCCCTTGAATATCAAGTATTTCGTAAAAACCATACAAATCATACAAATCATATGCAAGCATTTTTTTTACCTGATTTTTATGATAAAAGTCAAACATTATTACTTACCACAACGGTTATGCACCCTCCTACCTGAAATACACTCATAATTTTTTATCTAATAAATATTCGGGTTATAAAAAATGACAACGATTCCCGTATATTTTTCAGAAAAGTCTAATACGATTAATTTTAGAACAATACAAGGAGAAAAAAATATGCCAAGTGATTTTTTCCGCTTACTCAACGTGGGCCCGTCCGGGTCGGGCAAGACGAATTTGCTAATGCACCTTTTATTTAAACCCTTATTGTATTACGACAAAATTATTCTTTACGCAAAGAACTTAGAACAACATTACTACAAGGAACTAATTCGAAGATTTGAGGAAATAGCGGAAAAACTAGGTGTGTCTCTGGAAGATTTATTACAACTATCTAATGATAGAGTTGAAGACATCGACTGCGAGGACAAAGTATCTGACGGCAGTGCCGGTGACAAACAAAAAATCGTAATTTTTTGA
Source organism: Modiolus philippinarum (assembly GCA_002080025.1). Classification (NCBI taxonomy): domain Eukaryota; kingdom Metazoa; phylum Mollusca; class Bivalvia; order Mytilida; family Modiolidae; genus Modiolus; species Modiolus philippinarum. The sequence continues at coordinate 34,704 of MJUU01024317.1, forward strand.
TGACTATATTTGTTTACAACAAGATCAATCTTCTATTACTTTATAGGCGGAAGGCACAAGAAAATGAGCGTAATTTATTTGAGTCAGTCCTATTTTCGGATACCTAAAGACTGTCGTTTAAATTGTAATTTCTACATAGTGTATAATTTTCC
>MJUU01024319.1:50655-65876 GCA_002080025.1 Modiolus philippinarum
GTAGCTCTTACCGTTTCTGAGCTATAGAGGGTCAAAGAGGAATCATAAGGAGTCATAAGGGCTAATTTTTATTTTCCCTAGTTTGTGTCCAGCTAATTACTCGGTCAATCTCCTTATTGCGTCCATCTAATTATTGCGTCAAGCTCTTTCCTATGTCCATACTCACTTTAAATTACACTTTTTCAAATTTCAGTGGACGACATGCTGCGGTCGTATCATGCTGCGCTCGGCGTAGCCCTTTATTCATTTCTTTTGTCGATGTCCAGTTCTGTCTCACCTTAGTCACTGGTGAGGTACTCATTTCTACCTTCAGACATATAAGAGCTTGGATGTTGTTTCCTGTTGACATGGTTATGTACGGGTGCTTGAAATCCTTGAAAGTACATGTAAATGAAACATAAGAGCTTGGATGTTGATTTCCTGTTGTCATGGTTACAAACGGGTGCTTGAAATCCTTGAAAGTACTTATAAATGAAACATAAGAGCTTGGATGTTGATTTCCTGTTGTCATGGTTACGTACAGGTGCTTGAAATCCTTGAAAGTACATGTAAATGAAACATAAGAGCTTGGATGTTGATTTCCTGTTGTCATGGTAAAGTACGGGTGCTTGAAATCCTTGAAAGTACTTGTACCGTAAATGAAACATAAGAGCTTGGATGTTGATTTCCTGTTGTCATGGTTGCGTACATGTGCTTGAAATCCTTGAAAATACTTGTAATGAAAGTTGGAAATCATATATATTTGATAGATTACACAGTTTTCCCTAAGGGGTGGGGTGTATCACATATGAACATAATGGCTCAGAGATTCCTCGACATTTATTATATACCCCAAAACACAATACAGGTATTTCCAGATAAGAAGCTCTTGTATGAATGAATGTCTTTACTCCAGGTGGAACAGGACTGGTTCCATGACTCATTTAAAAATAAATTAATGTCCCTATACATCAGTCAAAAGATTATTATACCCCCTGCAAATGAAGTTTGGGGGTATATAGGAATCACCATGTCTGTCCGTCTGTCCATCTGTCTGTCCGTCCGTCCCCTTTCGTGTCCAGAGCAGAACTTTTGTACCGTAGCACCTAGGATTATCAAACTTGGTGTGTGGATGCATCATGGGAAAACGATGTGTCGCGTATCAAATTTAGGTCACTGTGACCTTGACTTTGACCTTTGACATGACCTTTGACCTTTATGATAGTAAAACCGTGTCCGGAGCAGAACTTTTGTACCGTAGCACCTAGGATTATCAAACTTGATATGTGGATGCATCATGGGAAGACAATGTGTCACATACCAAATTTAGGTCACTGTGACCTTGACTTTTACCTTTGACCTTTATGATAGTAAAACCATGTGCATTTCGTGTCCAGAGCAGAACTTTTGTACCGTAGCACCTAGGATTATCAAACTTGGTGTGTGGATGCATCATGGGAATACGATGTGTCATGTACCAAATTTAGGTCACTGTGACCTTGACTTTGACCTTTGACCTTTATGATAGTAAAACGGTGTCCGGAGCAGAACTTTATGATAGTAAAACTTTTATACCGTAGCACCTAAGATTATCAAACTTGGTGTGTGGATGCATCATGGGAAGACAATATGTCGCATACCAAATTAAGGTCACTGTGACCTTGACTTTGACCTTTGACCTTTATGATAGTAAAACCATGTGCATTTCGTGTCCGGAGCAGAACTTTTGTACCGTAGCACATAGGATTATCAAACTTGGTGTGTGGATGCATCATGAGAAGACGATGTGTCGCGTACCAAATTCAGGTCACTGTGACCTTGACTTTGACGTTTGACCTTTATGATAGTAAAACCGTGACCGGAGCAGAACTTTTGTACCGTAGCACCTAGGATTATCAAACTTGATGTGTGGATGCATCATGGGAAGACGATGTGTTGCATACCAAATTCAGGTCACTGTGACCTTGACTTTTACCTTTGACCTTTATGATAGTAAAACCATGTGCATTTCTTGTCCGGAGCAGAACTTTTGTACCGTAGCACCTAGGATTATCAAACTTGGTGTGTGGATGCATCATGGGAAGATGATGTGTCACATACCAAATTTAGGTCACTGTGATCTTGACTTTGACCTTTGACCTTAATGATAGTAAATCCTTGCTCATTTTGTGCCGAAAGCGTGGTTAAATCAGCTTTGTATCCACCGAATTATATATAATTTAATGTATTACCCTTTAAATGAAGTACCAGATATGAACTGATTGGAATAAAACCTGTAATTTCGGTCATGACAAACTTTATTTCTGTTAGATTTACTTTCCAATTACCATGTGGCTGAAGGTCAAATTTCAAAATGACATGCCTTGGTACTCAAATGCAGTTGCAGGGGGTATTAGTCTGGCTTTGCCGACAGCTCTAGTTGTTTTTTAGGTCAGTAGGTCAAATGTACTTTCAGAAATTGAAAAATTTGGTCAAAAACAGGTTTGAGAGCATGTAACGTTAGAAACATCCATGTTTTGAATGGAACTTAAAAAATGCTTCAGAGGTTGGAAGACCTGTTGATTATGAGGTCAGCAGGTCAATGTTCAAGGTCACACATACTTAAGAATTGAAATTAGTTTCCAGAACATAATTAAGACAGCCTACATTGATCTGATAGAAACTTGTATAGATGATATATTGCGCTTACCCATTCCAGGCCAGTGTCAGACATCTACTTCCTGTTTACTAACAGGGAATATTTTCAGCAAATACTGTCAATGGTAAAAATTTGTATGTGACTTTAGTATTATGTCCCATAGTGCTCTTAATGATTCCAGGTCTGTTGGACATCTATCTCCTGTTTATCAACTTAGAAATTTGGGTTTCCCAAATCAAATTTGACAAGGGCAGTGCAGGCGACACACGTCTTTCATGGAAGACTCACAATTTATTTTATATCATAATTGTATTGAAATCATGCAAGTCTAATATTATTAGTTGCATGCAATGAACATAATTTGTCACTTCCATACATATTCCAGATACTCAAAACTTAATGCATATTTTATTTAGCACATATGGAATAAAAATACTGTAATGATGTTCATATCGATGACTAGTATTCATATTTATATGCCATAATAATCAAATTAATTTTGAATAAATGGCTAAAACAAAGTATATATTACATGGGGACAGTTTTGACACATTAAAATAATTAAGTTAGAATGATGGAGTAGTAATAATCGATCTCTGTCCATGATTGACCAATCAAATGTTATTAATCAAACCTCATGTCATGAGAAAGGCTGCTCCAAGTCAACACGATTACATTAACCAGGAATTGCAATTCTGATAACTTAAAAAAAAATTGTAATATATTAATGCATTTTTTGGCCTTTGAAAGTAAAAGTCCTTGTTTGGTCGGCTTTAGTGTCTGGCAGATCTGCCATTTATATCTAAACTTAGTTACAATTTTCCCTCAAAAAAGACAGCTGGCGCTTGTTCATCTTATCCAAGATAGCTGTGAGCAGGGAACATACTTTCACAAGATCTTCCCTGGCATTACACTAAGCAATATTAGTACCCAACCTAGTTCTAATGGTTCTTTTTTGAAGATATCTAGCAGGTCTGCCTTTGCCAGCAGGGAATACAGTTTAACATTAAACGCTGTGGCAAAACATTCAAAGATCTTCTACTCTGAAATGTACCCCTGGGCCAGTTGGAACAAAGTTTGGTCATAGTAGTCCTTAGATGATCATCTTTTAAAAATGGTCAATAGGCCTGATCCATACTTAATCCAAGATGGCCTCCAACAGGAAAAATGGTTTACATTGGACCCTATAACATCAGTGTTTATTACCAGAGTTGAAGACCCTTAAACAGAGATTTACAGTGTTGTCTATGATGGCCATAATCAAAGTAAGCGATACAAGCTCAGTAGAGCCTCTTTTTTGGTTAATGGTCATCCAAATATTTTCCTTTTATCTGTTAATGCTGAAACATAGGTTGTCAAAATGACAACATGCTTAAATCAATTTGCTGCAATTTCCTTAATTTTAAAAGCCACACATGACATGTTGGTTTTCCAGATGAAGATTGCAAGTGCATACTATTTTATATGATTTTTGTTGTAAAATAAGCCATTAGATTTTATTACATTTAGTTGACAACAATACATCATTGCCTTCTATTTTATTGGTGTGGCTTTTCTGTTTCTTAATCTAAATTAATAGGAAATGATGAAGAGGGATTTATGCAAGAGATCCAAATTGATATTGTTTGATTCAATGGAGAAACATTGGCTCTGTCATGGCTTTGTGTGTAATAGAAATTTTGTTCATAATAATAAATCTTGACTTTATGGTTTCCAAACTTTCATAAAACCAATTTATGGCATAAAATGTGGTTTACAAGGAATCACGATTTTGGAATTTCCTTTTTCAAAATATTGGCATCTGAGGTTTATTGTTAGCAGTAGGGAGTAAACGGATATAAAATATCAGTGTTCAGGGTTTATGATTTACATGGGGGTGATCTTTCCTGAATAAATGGATATTTTAGCATTTGGAATTATTTGTGTAACAGTGCAGAAATTGTTTTTGCATCACTTAAGGCTAGTATAAATGAATTGCAAAGTGCATCAGAACAATTGCATCAATGGGCAATTCATGCTATTTTAATGTATTGCCCAATACAATTTTAATTGGTGACAATATTTTCAATTTTTTCTGATGAATTTTGCTGTCTGCAAATATATTGTACAATTCATTATACTACATTGGAACATTTCTGATAAAATCATTTATTAGATTGATATCATAAATTGTCTTAATTAGGCTGGAACTCGTTATCAATTAAACACACAACAAAACATCCGAGGGCATTGAAGAAAAATAGATTAGGAAACGTTTTTCTAATATGTAACAGTATTTTCCTGATACAAAGATTTGCTAATTTGGTTTAGAACGATTTGACAATATTGTGTTGCCAAGATTAATAAGAACAGATCGTTGAATACCATTGATCATCGCTAACATTTTTTGATGATCATTTACAATTTGATATGTCAGATTTGATGGTAGAATATTTCTGGACCTTTATATGTTGTAATTTATCGTTGGATTTATCTAAATATGGAATATTTTGTGCCATTATGATGTAATTTGTCAGCTGATCAAATTTGGTACCCATTAATTTAACTTTTATTGGCAAACTGTTATGGAACATTTTGGAATTAGTTGAGAGATGATTTTTGACAAGGAATATGCGAAACCTTAAAGTTGGATTTGTTTGTTGTCAAAGTTAATAATGTTATACCAGTATTAAAGAATTGTAGTTTGTGTTTGAAAAGTTTCAACTTTATTTAGCTTAATTCTGAGACCTGGAGGAAGTAAGTATTCTTAAATTTGATAGCAGTATACACACATTTTTGATAGCAGTATACACACATTTTTTGGGAATGACTTAAAAATCTATTTTCAAAATAAATTAAGTTTGTAAAATGAATTTTTCAAGAGAGAAATATTTATGCATAACTACATGAAGTTAATGCAGTGGTAGATGTTGGGGGCCCATAGGGCCATAGCCCCCACTTAGGTCGGCTAATATTTAAAATTCCCAGGGGTTTTAAAAAAATTGGGTTCCCCCCTCTTGAAAAAAATATTGGTTGCCTCCCCCATAGGATCAAAGTAAAGACATGCCATAATGGACAATAAATAAGAAAAAAAGACTTCATCAAGGTTAGGGTGTAACTTAAGTTTTCTGAACAAACAAGGACCATAGTTTAATTAATGTCACACAAGATACAACAGCTTCAGGGTAACACTTGTATTGTACTATGTGCTGTCAGATATTATGACCACCTTGCCATAAAAAACTAAGATAAAAAAGCTTGTTTAAGGTCACAAACAAGACATGCTGTAAAAACTTAAGGTCACATCTTTCCTTAATATGGATTTTATAATATGTGGGGAACAAGTTGAGGTTAGCTTACCATATTATACCAAATAAACATAACTTAGGTGTTGCATTTTACTGAGAAAGGAGTGTTATTATGACAAGCAAAATTGAAGTAAAAATCACATAATTACTAGTAGAAACATGCAATAATTAACATTGATATAATAGAATATACATGTAATTATTGTGATATTAAAGCCAGATAATACCCACAGAATGCATTAAGTAATTTTTTTTCATTTAATTGTATATCATGACAAATAAACTCCTGTACTTTGAATTCTGGTCTACAAGTACTAAAAAAGTATTTTTGCCCAGAATAAGTTGGAGGGGACTTTATTGGGAGGGGTCTTTATTAGGCATAACACTCTTGTTTATTTTCACAGGATGTTCCATTCCCCTTCCCAACTCCCCCTCACCCCCAAGAAATTGGGGTTTTGGACTCAATTTATTTTGCCGATGCATAGGTCTAGGGCTGGCCAGAAATGTTACTTATGAGGTCCATACAAAGATTTGGTTCCTAGGTGTGGATCTATCATCCAAAATGGCAGTTTTTGCCAACCTGGCATGTTGCCAAAATTTTGCTTGGTTCAAAAGGTTGTGATATAACAAGGTTGCACTATTTTTAGTTCGCCTCAACAAAGTTGAGGGGGACTATTGGAGTACCCCCGTCGTCCGTGTCTGCGTCCGCATTTGGGTATATATCTTAGTAACTATGCAGTGTAGGGTCATCAAACTTTGCATGCAGGTGCATCTTGGGTTAACTCACAGCCTCCAAGAAAATTAGGTCTCTCTGACCTATATTTTCCGCTTGAGTGGCTTGCATTCAAATTTACATTTTAGTTCATATCTCAGTTACTATGCATAGTACAATAATCTAACTGTGCATGTGCATGCATGTCTGGTGGTCGCTCAGCATCCAGGCAAAATAAGGTCACTTTGACCTATATTTTCTGCTTGAGTGACTTACATTCAAGTTTACGTCCGAGTTCAGATCTCGGTCACATTCAAGTTTAGGTCAGAGTTCAGATCTCAGTCACTGTACATGGTAGGATCATCTAACCTTGCATGTGCATGCATCTCTGATGGGAGGTCAGCATCCAGGCAAAATTAGGTCACTTTGACCTATATTTTCCGCTTGAGTGACTTACATTCAAGTTTACGTCCGAGTTCAGATCTCAGTCACTGTACATGGTAGGATCATCTAACCTTGCACGTGCATGCATCTCTGATGGTAGGTCAGCATCCAGGCAAAATTGGGTTGCTGCGACAAAGTGCCACAACGAGACCAACTTTGTAATCGTTGATTACCTATGTTTAGAAAAATCTGAGAATTATTGTTTTGCTTTCATATGCAAATACTAGTAGAAAGATTATTTTTATTTTTTAGTATTTAAGAGACACATTTAAGCTATAGGGTCTGTAAGTCTCGTCATATGACCTGCGAGAATTCACAATAAAATTGCAATTCAAAAACATTTCCCGCCAAAAAATGACGTCTGAGGATTATGACGTTCAAGTTTTTGTTTGAAACGTCATATGTTTTCGTTAAAAATGTAACTTCCGGGTACATTTTATGTGCCATGCCCGGAAGTTGCAAAATTTGACGAGACTTACAGACCCTATTAATTGACCGAAAAAATATATAAGTTGCCAAATGATAAAGGAGAATATTTTTTGTAGTATTAGAAATAAAAGTATTTATGGAAAAGAGAGCTAATTTGTATCAAAGAGAATTAAGTACACACTGCCATGTTGTCACAATAAAAAGAACGAGAGAAGAATGTTCGAGCATGAAATCAAGTTGATTCCACATCTAATTCCTATTTCATAGTTATTTTTGGTAGTAGTTTTTAGGGAGGAGAAATTTGACAATATCAGATATAAGAATTAACATTGTGCATAATAACTTCATTTATTTTGTATGATGGGAGATGGTCTCATCTTTCTGTGTAAAAAGATCGATTGATATTGCAAATACAAATCTGAGTGACCTAGGAATGTTATTCAAAATCTCAAAGGAAAATTATGTAACTTTATTTTATGTCTCCAGCTGAAATCACACATTTTCTCCTTTTCAGCAAAATTATGTAACTTCTCATTCCTTTTCTGGCGGAAAATAAAATCCAAACATTTTGTCCTTTTTAAGCCAATTTTATTAAAAGGAAATAAAAATGGGTTTATATAATACAAGGTGACTACCAGCTGGGAACAAACTTTAACATTATAACATAGTGGTATATGAACATAGTTAAAAATTAGACCCTTTAATATAAAGATGTAGTGGACATTGGGTGGGGTATACTGAGGCTTTCTTGTTTATCCTTCACATTCCTACAAAAAATGAAGTAAACAAGACGTGTTTGTGAAACACTATGCCCCCGGTAGCAATGTCTAAATACAAAATTAATACTAAAAATTGCAATATAAACTGGAAATTAAGGTTAAGTAGACATTTGTATTAAGCTCGATAAGATCTATTCATATTTAGATTCAAACCTCTTGCAATTGTAATGAAAGAGGTTAAAGCCAAATTTATATTATACCCCCACTCGCTAGAGAGTTACAAAATGTAGTGAAAACATGAATTTTTCGTCGCATTTTTCTCAGCTTCTACAAGAGTGATTGATTTCAAAATGGGTATGCAGCCTCTATATGGTTAGTTGTAAGGAACGTCCTATTTTGAGTCCTGTCAGATGTGTTCTTCCTGTTTGAAGAAATGTGGACTTAGTTATAAAATGTAGTGAAAACATGAATTTATCGTCGCATTTTTCTCAGCTTCTACAAGAGTGATTGATTTAACAATTGGTATGCAGCCTCTATATGGTTAGTTGTAAGGAACGTCCTATTTTGAGTTTTCTCGGATGTGTACTTCCTGTTTGACGAAATGTGGATTTAGTTACAAAATGTAGTGAAAACATGAATTTTTCGTCGCATTTTTCTCACCTTCTACAAGAGTGATAGATTTCAAAATTGGTATGCAGCCTTTATTTGGTTAGTTATAAGGAACTTCTTTTTTTGAGTCCTGTCGGATGTGTACTTCCTGTTTGACGAAATGTGGACTTAGTTACAAAATGTAGTGAAAACATGAATTTTTCGTCGCATTTTTCTCGGCATCTACAAGGGGGATTGATTTCAAAATTGGTATGCAGCCTCTATATGGTTAGTTGTAAGGAACTTTTTATTTTGAGTCCTGTCAGATGTGTACTTCCTGTTTGAGAAATGTGAACTTTGTTACGAAATGTAGTGAAAAAATGAATTTTTCGTCGCATTTTTCTCAGCTTCTACAAGAGGGATTGATTTCAAAATTGGTAGTCAGCCTCTATATGGTTAATTGTAAGGAACTTCCTATTTTGACTCCTGTCAGATGTGTACTTCTTGTTTGACGAAATGTGGACTTAATTACAAAATGTAGTGTAAACATGAATTTTTGGTCCAGGGTTCAATGAGTGGGGGTATACTTGGTTGCCNGGCGACAGCTCTTGTTTTGACTGTTTGATCTCTGTGACCTTGACCTTTGATCGGACCTTAATGAAATTTGCATAATGGTGTTCAGCTTTATATGATCAATATACAGGCCAAATATGAAGATCCTATCACATCTGGTTGAAACGATATAGACAATGTTAAAGTTTTTGTTAAAAGTTTTCAAATTTGCACTCATTGACTTTGACCTGACCCTGATTTTATGGTGGATTTGTACAAAGCTTTATTAGATCTATTCACATGCAGAATATGAAGCCTCTAGCAATTGTAATTAACTAGCTATAGCAAAGTATAGATTTTGACCTCTGTGACCTTGACCTTTGACCTGACCTTATTGAAATTTGCATAATGGTGTTCAGCTTAACATGATCAATGCACATACAAAATATGACGTGCCTATCTCATCTGGTTCAAAAGTTGTTAGCCAGGTTAAAGTTATGGACAGACAGACAGACAGACATACAGACACACAGACAGGACAAAAACAATATGCCCCTGATCTAAAGATGCATGGGCATAAAAATGAAGTAAACACTGGTATTTTGCATAATCTTAAATTTTTTCTAATCAAAATTAAAAGATAATTTAAAAAAAGAATTTCCAGCAAATTTCAATAAATAATACAACAAACAATATACAATGGTTAATCACATCTCTTTGATTGCCTGATTGGGAATCCTTTGTTAAACTTTATCTTGAGCTATATTTCATCATGCTCATCACTGACCTTTTCTTTTGTGACCCTTCTGGGACAAATAAACGACAAGTTCAAAAGACGAACATATCAACACTGTCATATGAATATATCAAAGTACAAAATTGTCATTCAAATATAATACTGCTACATATATATGGTACTTTCATATTAATCTCCAAAGATCTTCGTTGTTGTAATCGATGGATTTTATACCAAATAGAATCTTTTGACATTTTGGGTTGTGACAGGTGGATGTTAAGTTCAATAATAATGTTTAATCGGGAGGAATTTATCGGATGTTATTTTCTCCGATGTTTAATCAACTCAAAATCTTAAAAGGCAGTTACGCAATTTTGTGTCTGTTTCAGTTTAATGTTTAACTTATTACCTTATTTGGTTCAGTATGTTTTCTTATAACAATATGTTTTTATTGCAAGATTTTTTTTATTGAATGTTTGACATTAACAAGTCTTGTGGATATTAGTGTAATAAGTTTTTACGTGGGATCAGTTCAGTGACCAGAATTCCTTAAATGAATGCAAGAAATTCCATGTTTTCTAGAGTGCAAAATAAGATGAGAATTTTTTAAATAATAAGATATTACAAACAGATGTAAGTACTTATTTCTTCCTAAAATTTTCCAGAAACCTTAGAATAAAACCGATTCACACCTGGAAGACATTGAATATAACTTAATGTATCAGAATTAAAAAAAAAGATCACTAGGTCAAAACATGTAAATGTTCTCTAAAACTGCTCAAAATCAGATGTCTTTTGTGAAAAGTTTTTTGAATTATTAAGCCTGATTTGCATCCAATGATGTTTGATACTGGATTTTATAGAGGTTTGATATAAAAAATGTCTACAAAGTTTTAATGTTCAAAACAGCATATGCCAAGTGTAAATGTTGTCATTTATTTAGAGGGGACATGAAGGGTGTGTGTATGCCTCCTGACTACCCCCCCCTCCAACAACAACAACATTAAAAAAAAACAAAAATGTAAAAGAAAAACACCTTGTGAACATAATGATTTTTCTTTTCTTGCTTTTACATGTACAATGTGAAAGAAAATATTGGCCTTTGGGATTTAACCTTATACAAACAGATTTAAAACTAAAAATCCATGTTATCAATGTGAAACATTCTTATACTTTATTATTGTAATTTTGATAAGGGTTTTAAATATCAATTTGGCCATTGTGTATTGTTTTCCAATTCAAGTGAAAAGTTTAAAGCTGTGGTATATACACAATTTTGTTTGCTGATTTTACTTGTTCTCAGAAAATACACATTGTGTCTGTATTATGCAGTAGCTCTTGGATATTTGGACTGAATCTTGAGTATGGTGAGTGATACAGTCCTTGTATGGTAGGCCAATAAGCAGTCTTCCCTAATGTTATCTGCCAAACATATGGTCAGCAAAGGGATGTAAATTGCTGGAATAAAATTCAGAATATCATTGTGATATGTTAATGTTCATATCTGAGAAACTACATGTGGCACATCAATCATTCTTGATCATTGGATGTGTCTTGGAGAGTGATGCTGCTTTAGATGATAATTGGGTCATTTTGACCTACATTTTATGCTTCAATGACTCAGGTTAAAGTTTGCATTAAGGTTCACATCTGAGAATCTACATGTGGCACATCAACCATCTTTGGTTAGTTGATGTATTTTGGAGAGTAATGTTGCTTCAGATGATAATTGGTTCACTCTGACCTACAATTTATGCTTCAATGACTTGGGTTAAAGTTTTCATTAATGTCTATGAGATACCCTATGTGTTGCATCAATCTTCTGTGGTCAGTGGATGCGTCTTCGAGAGTCTTGCAGGTTCAGATGATAATTGGGTCACTTTGACCTACATTTTTCACTTGACTGACTTTGGTTAAAGTTTCCATTAATGTTTATATCTGAGATACTACACGTTGCACATAATGATCTAACTGTTCAGTGGATGTACCTTCGACATTCCTCCTTACATCTTTAGATTATATAAGGGTTATTATTCTTAACAGCGGGCGAGGGGATTAGCTGTCGTTTGCGACTACTCCCACTTCTAGTTTTGATTTTTATATTTACAGATATTTATACATGTGGATCTACATGATGCTAACCCTGTATTACAAAGATAGAAAGTAAGGTTAGTTCATTGTTACCAAAACAGGTGCTTGATTGAATTTATTAGGCCCCGCATCGAGATGCTGGTGCCGTATAGTTTTCACTTTGTCCGTCCGTGCATCCGTCTGTCCATCCACAATTTTTAGTTCGCCTCAACGAAGTTGAGGGGGACTATTGGAGTACCCCCGGAGTCCGTGTCCGCGTCTTCGTCCGCGTCCGCATTTAGGTATATATCTTGGTAACTATGAAGGGTAGGGTCATCAAACTTTGTGTACAGATGCATCTTGGGCTAACTCACAGCCTCCAGGAAAATTAGGTTGACCTATATTTTCCGCTTGGCTGGCATTCATTTAATTTTAGGTCCCAGTTGATATCTCAGTAACTGTACATGGTACAATCATCTAACCTTGCATGTGCATGCATCTTTGGGGGTAGGTCAGCATCCAGGCAAAATTAGGTCACTTTGACCTATATTTTCCGCATGATTGACTTACATTCAAGTTTACGTCCGAGTTCAGATCTAAGTAACTATACATGGTAGGATCATCTTTGACTTATATTTTCTGCATGATTGACCTATATTCAAGTTTATGTCCGAGTTCAGATCTAAGTAACTATACATGGTAGGATCATCTAACCTTGCATGTGCATGCATCTTTGGGGGTAGGTCAGCATCCAGACAAAATTAGGTCACTTTGACCTATATTTTCCTCATGATTGACTTATATTCAAGTTTATGTCCGAGTTCAGATCTAAGTAACTGTACATGGTAGGATCATCTAACCTTGCATGTGCATGCATCCTTGGGGGTAGGTCAGCATCCAAGCAAAATTAGGTCACTTTGACCTATATTTTTCGCATGATTGACTTGAATTCATGTTTATGTTCGAGTTCATATCTAATTTACTGTACATGGTACAATCATCTAACCTTGTATGCGCATGCATCTTTTGAGGTAGGTCAGCATCCAGGCAAAATTAGGTCGCTTTGACCTATATTTTCGCACGATTGACTTACATTCAAGTTTACATCCAAGTTCAGATCTAAGTAACTGTACATGGTAGGATCATCTAACCTTGCATGTGCATGCATCTTTGGCAGTAGGTCAGCATCCAGGTAAAATTAGGTCACTTTGACCTATATTTCCGCATGAGTGACTTACATTCAAGTTTAAGTCCGAGTTCAGATCTAAGTAACTGTACATGGTACGATCTTCTAACTTTGCATGTGCATGCATCTTTGGAGGTAGGTCAGCATCCAGGCAAAATTAGGTCACTTTGACCTATATTTTCCGCATGATTGACTTACATTCAAGTTTATGTCCAAGTTCAGATCTAAGTAACTGTACATGGAAGGATCATCTTACCTTGCATGTGCATGCATCTTTGGCAGTAGGTCAGCACCCAGGTAACATTAGGTCACTTTGACCTATATTTTCCGCATTATCGACTTGCATTCAAGTTTATGTCCGAGTTTATGTCCAAGTTCAGATCTAAGTAACTGTACATGGAAGGATCATCTTACCTTGCATGTGTATGCATCTTTGGCAGTAGGTCAGCATCCAGGTAATTAGGTCACTTTGACCTATATTTTCCGCATTATCGACTTACATTCAAGTTTATGTCCGAGTTCAGATCTTAGTAACCGTACATGGTAGGATCATCTAACCTTGCATGTGCATACATCTTTGGAGATAGGTCAGCATCCAGCGAAATTAGGTCACTTTAACCTATATTTTTCGCATGATTGACTTGCATTCAAGTTTACGTTCCAGTTCATATCTAAGTAACTGTACATGGTAGGATCATCTAACCTTGCATGTGCATGCATCTTTGCGGGTAGGTCAGCATCCAAGCAAAATTAGGTCACTTTACCGTTTATGTCCGAATTCAGGTCTCGGTTACTGTACATGGTAAGATCTTCTAGCCTTTGTGTACATGCATAAGGTATGGTAAATGAGCACCCTGGCCAAATAAGGTTTCTGTGTCCATGTGCCATAACGAGGCAAACTTTGTAATCGTTGATTACCTATGTTTTTTGGTCGAAGTTTTATGGGCTTTTACAGGTGGGAATGATTTCATATTTGGTCTGAAGCTTTATGATGATGAGTTGAAACATGTAAGCAATTTTCAGGTTTGCCGTGCCACTACTTCCTGTTTGCCCATACTTTAACTTTTTATTATACCATTCTATGGATGAAAATTTTTTGTCAAAGTTTTCTGGGCTTCTACAACTGGGAATGATATGATATTTAGTCTAAAGCTTTATGATGATGAGTTGTAGCGTGTAAGGTATTTTTAGGTTTGCCGTGCCACTACTTCCTTTTTAGCTCACCTGGCTAAAGCCAGGGTGAGCTTTTGCCATCACTTGGCGTCCGTCGTCCGTCCGTCGTAAACTTTTCTTCAAAAATCTTCTCCTCTGAAACTACTGGGCCAAATGAAACCAAACTTGGCCTGGATCATCACCAGGGTATGTAGTTTAAAAAATATGTTCGGTTAGTCCGAGGACCAAACAACATAGCCGCTGTTACTAAAAATAGAACGCAGGGGTAGATTGCTGTTTTTGGCAAATAACTCAAAAACCGTAGCAGATATCAAAAATCTGACAAGGGTAAAAATGATCAGAATGACAAGATCTACCCGCCCTGCAATTTTGAAGAAAATCCGATGACCCATGTTGGAGTTATTGCCCCTTTTCCGTAAAATTTTCAAAATTTTAATATTTTTAATTTTTTATTAGGAAAACTATAACAGATAGAAGCCAACTTGAAATTGCAAAAATGTTCAGCATACCAAGATCTATCCCGCTGAAAATTTTGAAGCAAATCTGAATACCCATGTTGAAGTTATTGCCCTTTATTGTCAAATTTTTGCTCTTTTATACATTGTTTGTCTACAATTTCAAAAATCTTCTCCTCTTAAACTGCTGGGCCAATTGTAACCAAACTTGGCCTGAATCATCACCAGGGTATACAGTTTCAAAAATGTGTTC
>MJUU01024319.1:73320-138877 GCA_002080025.1 Modiolus philippinarum
AAAAAAAACATGCAAGTTTCTGTGCCATGTTTGGTACGTACATGTTCAGGCTTCTGATTCTGTACCTTAAGTAGTAAGAAATATTTCTGAACGGTAGCTGTCATGAATCGCAGAGAAGCAATGAAAAAATAAATTCTCTTAAAGACCCCAACCCCAATTTGAAATGTTCGATCTGACTGATTACCTGCTAGGGATAAACAATATTTGGTAAGTTGGGGGAAAAAAATGATGAAAGTTTTCAAACAGAAGAAGATTTACCACGATCTTAAATATTTGTATGCAGTTATAGCAATTGGTCATCAGATTTTAGGAGAATCTATATAGTCTATCAAATTTCTAAGAGAGAAAGAGTTTCTACAGGGTTTTCCTAAGTGTGTCATTTCAGGTCCTTTTGGTGGAGGTGATCAGGATTCGGTATGAATCATAAAATTGTCTGTATTTTTTCTTTTTACGTGGAACATCTCAAAGTATGGATACTAATTGATTAATAATGTTGTATTTTAACAAGAAAACGGCATATAACATAACCAGTGTTAATAAAAATTTAAATTAAAGCAGAAAATACCCTTAAATGCGTCAAAACCGGTCATCCGGGGATACAACCTGGAAATTTGTTTGGGGTCATATAATGGCATGACCATGATGTTGGCTGCATCTGTAAACACTTCCTTTTCATGCCATGACTTTGAGTTCAAGTTGACCAATTGTTTTGAAATTTAAACTTAGTGTTACTTAGAATCAAAAGGACACTTTGTTTTGGGTATTATGGCCATGGCCATTTTTGAAAAAGGACCAAAAGGGGTAAAATTATATGGTTTCACATATTTGACTGTAGAAAGACCAGATGAAAAATGTCTTTATTTCTGTGCTTTCATGTAAGTTTATAACTGCACATGAAATGAAAATGTTGAGATTTTTTGTCTCTACTGAAAAAAAATCCAATACTAGGAATCATTTTACAGCCATGTTTCCCTGTAGGATATCACTTTATATGACCCACAATAATAGTGCGGATTGTATTGATAGGATTATAGTCAGGTTATATCTGTGATTGAAGAGAATAGAACAGTTCTGGAAACATTGAATTGTGATGTTAAAAGCACAAAATGTATTATTTTTGATGTATCTGCACGTTTCGGGACAATTAACAGTATTGATCATGACAAATGCTACATTACTATTCCTCCTGTAATATTGCTGAAGGCTTCATTCATGTTTGAAATGTAAAAAACTGTAATTTCCTCCATAAGTGGTTGTTTGGCATATGAGATGGTGTATTGAAGATGTTTACACACTAAGTCATGTTCTATGTCTAGCCAGAAGTTATAATTGTCATAATACAAATAAATAACAACTGGAATATGACCAGATAAAAGGATAGTGTTGATGAGGAGGAGTAGGGGAGGGGTTTGAGTGGGGGATCATGTACAGACATATGATAAATTGAAATTTTGCTTACTAATTACATTTTTAGCCCATCTTGACCAAAAAAATAGGAAGTGTACTGTCACAATATGTTGTCATCAACATTTTTGATAAGTAGAGCCTTTATCCCTATAGATTCATTTTGTCTTAATCCACCTGTCTGACAATTTATTTCATAAAAAAATATCAGTGGGAGGGATTTGAAATTTTGTTTGAAGTTTGGAAATAATGACTTGTACTTTGTAAGTAATTTTCACGTTTGTCTTGCCACTACTTCCTGTTTTTCCAAAACTTTGGTGTTTAACTCTAAATTTTTGTTGAAGATTTCTTGGCTAATACATCATGGGACTGATTTGGAAACAGGTCTGAAACTTGGAAATGGTGTGTTGTATAGTATGATTTTCAGGTTTTTCAATCCACTACTTTCTGTGGCTATTGCTTGCTTTTATAGAGTACCTATTTCCTGTTTTCTGACACTTAAGTTTTTATACCCCCGCAAACAAAGTTTGGGGGGGTATATAGGAATAACCCTGTCTGTCCGTCCGTCTGTCCGTCCCTCTGTCCGTCTGTCTGTCCGTCCGTCTGTCCACACTTCTCGTAAGCGCAACTCCTCTTAAACTACTTGAAGGATTTTGATGAAACTTTACACAAAGGAAGGACACTATATGTAGATGTGTAAAATGTCAAATAGGCTGAAAAAAAGGTGAATTTTATATTTGTCTGATTTAGACAGTGTTTTCATTGGAACCCTTTGGAAAAGTTTTTTCTTGAAGATTATATCATTGTGTCCATACTTGTACTGTGTCCACACCTGTATTGTGTCCACACCAACTTAATTTTGCACTTACCATATCGATTCAGAATTCAATTAGCGGGGGATATCTTTGGCTGCCATTCGGCGACAGTTCTTGTTAACTTTAGAAAACCTATTTTGCGTCAAGAACTTCTCGACTTGTATCAGTGGGGGTCATTTATTATATTTTGTTTAAAGGTAATTTGATCCTAATAAAAATATCAGACAGAATTTTAAGATATTTTGTTGGTCTTAACCTATATGTTCCAAAAATAAAACAAAAACAAGAATATGTGTCTAACGGACACAATGCCCCGCCTCAAAACTCTTTTGAAGAATGGTATATTTCGTGACCAGTAAAGCATGAAGTTGCTTTCATGGAAATATTCTTATTATGATTTTAGTATGATTATACCCTAATAGGTATTTAATAAAATTCAATGATAATAGCATACATCCTTCACAGAAGATCAACCTTAAGCTATCCCCCCTTTTCAAGTGAAGCATGAAGTTTGTTACATTGGTAAATATTTATAATATCTTTTATTACTTATCTGACCCAAAGGGTCAGGGTGAGCTATTGCCATCACTTGGCGTCCGTCTGTCGTCTGTCCGTTAACTTTTCACATTTTCATCTTCTCCTCTGAAACCGCTGAAGCAAATTCAACCAAACTTTACATGAATGATGTATGGAAGGTCCTTTACAAAGATTGCTAATTTCGTTCCGATTCGATAAAAAAACATGGCCGCCAGCGCGAAACTTAGGTTTAACATTGGACCCTATGGGAAAAATCACATTTTCATCTTTTCCTCTGAAACTACTGAAGCAAATTCAACCAAACTTTATAGGAATGATGTACTAAAGGTCCTCAACAAAGATTGCTCATTTGGTTTGGATCCGATAAAAAACATGGTCGCCAGCACGTAACATAGTTTAACATTGGACGCTATGGGAAAATCACATTTTCATCTTCTCCTCTGAAACCACTGAAGTAAATTCAACCAAACTTTACAGGAATAAAGTATGGAAGATCCTTTACAAAGTTTTCTCATTTTGTTCCGATCCGATAAAAAACATGGCCAACAGCGTGGAACTTAGGTTTAACATTGGACCCTATGGGAAAAATCACATTTTCATCTTCTCCTCTGAAACCACTGAAGCAAATTCAACCAAACTTTACAGGAATGATGTATGCAAGGTCCTCAACCAAGATTGCTATTTTCTTTTGGATCAATAAAAAACATGGCCGCCAGCACGAAACATAGTTTAACATTGGACCCTATGGGAAAATCTTCATTTTCATGATCTACTCTGAAACCATTAAAGCAAATTTAACTTAACTGTATTGGAGTTATGAATGGAATTATATTAACAAAGAATACTTATTTCAATTGAATCTAACAAAAACATGGATGTGAGGAGAACATAGCTTAACATTAAGACCCTGTAGGAAAAACATATTTGGTCTTCAGCATAGGCACGGCTTAAAAGCATCTTTGTCAGGTGAGCGATACAGGCTCAGTATGAGCCTCTAGTTTATTTATATCCTAATGAGTATCCATATAAAGTGTAATGATAATAGCATACATCCTTCACAGAGAAAAAACTTCAAACTGAGGTTATACCTCATACATACACCACTTTTTTCCCGTGATCACTGAAGCATGAAGTTGGTAGCATGGATAAATTTTTATTATGATTTTTGTTTAATTAGATGCTAATGTGTATTTATGTAAAGTTAAATGGTAATAGCATAGATCCTTCACAGAAAAAAACTTAAATCAGTGGGTAAACCTCATACTATCACCCTTTTTCCCGTGATCAGTGAAGCATGAAGTTGATTGCATGGGTAAAGTTTTATTATGATTTTTGTTTAATTAGATGCTAATGTGTATTTATGTAAAGTTTAATGATAATAGCATACATCCTTTACAGAAAATAAAACTTCAACCTGTGGGTAAACCTCATACTATCACAATTTTTTCCTGTGATCAGTGAAGCATGAAGTTGGTAGCATGGGTAAAATTTTATTATGATTCTTGATTAATTAGATGCTAATGTGTATTTATATAAAGTTTCATGATAAAAGCATACATCCTTCCCAGAAAAAAAACTTAAACCTGTAGGTAAACCTAGCTTGGGACGGACGGACCGACAACCCAAACACTATATGCCCCCTACTATCGTAGGCGTGGCATAATGATTTGTCACCGATCATCTTTTCCTGTTATCTGGCTTTGAAAATCAGGCCAAATTCAGTATTTTTCAGAAATATTTACAAAGAATATATAAGGAACTGTGATATATCTTTCATATAAAATAAATATCGGATAGATTTTAATTTTTTTTTTTGATATTTCAGAGATATACGCTTTAGCTATCTGTTACGCTGAAAAAATCTATATGTCACCATTCGATTAAGAGATATTTATATTGTTTACAAAATAGACAATATTTACGGGAAAAGGGAGCTTATTCGCGGGAAAGTGTATGTCAATCTATTATGATGTCACAATGAATAGGCCAATACAGGAATATTCCAGCTTGAAAATCAAGTCAATTGCTTCCAACCCGTGTTACACAAATGCGCCAATCGAATGCATGGTGTATTAGCGTCGATCTACCTTAAGCTTGGCATTGATAAGTTGCATCTAGTAAGTGATTTACAGATAGGGAGCTAATACTTCCTGTATGCCATGAAGTACAATGAAAAACTATGCTTTCCTGACTTTGTCAATACTTTAGTTGTATATATATTGCATTGAAAACATAATAGAGGTACAAAATGGATTGTGAAATCTTGGATAAAAATCTATCTAATAGATGGTTGAACTCATCTTGGACTACAACATCAATGATGTTTTTTACAGAAGGCATTGTAATTACAGAAATTTGTTTAATGTAATTAAACTTGAGATATAGATGTTTTTATAAACCCAAACTTCTTAACATTAAAAAATAAAACAAGCAAACAAAAAAACAACAACAAACAAACAAAACAGCATCAACATTGTGGACACCATTCCTTGATTTCAAAAGAATTACATTGGTCATTTCAAGGAAGGTAAAATAATTGTAAGGAAAAAATTATGTGTACAAAATAATTACTAAAGAATACAAATACTCCTGAAACATGAAGTATCACCTTATATAATTGGTTATTTATTGGTATTGGATTGTGTACGAATAATTATCTAAAGATCAATTGGCAATTCATGGCAACAAAAAAGTGGCTAATTTGAAGTTATTTTTGTAAATGAACATTTGCTCTTCATAAAAATATAGGGAAGAAGAGAGACTTATATGATAGTAATAGTCTTAACTAAATGCAGTGAAAAAAACTTTTAAATGTATATATAGTTTAAAACCTGTTTAATAAGCCCCTGTTGACATGATGGTAGGCAATGGGTGTGTCTCATATACAACAGTCTGACTAAGATCAGCCACTCTTTCCATGTCCGTTCGTAGGGTCCTACAAACGAACGTGGATAGAGGGATGATCTTTAGTAAGACTGCATATACAATTTCAAGTTGGTGTTTGATCGATTAAAACTTAAGTTGTCAAAATGGCCTCTTCAGAAACTGATTACAGTAACTTTGGTACTTGTAAACTGATTACAGTAACTTTGGTATTTGTATATAGTTGTCTATTTGAATCATAACGAGTGTAATGTAGAATTTCTTTTGAGTATCGAATTCATAGCATGCCATTCCTTAATTTTAATGTCTAGACCGTTGTAACAATGTGTATTGTGGAGTAAATCATGTTTGGCTTTTGAAAGCTGCAAGAATTTGGGAGCAGTCCAATTTTAGAATTATCCAGGAAGTAATGTTTTATATAACCCATGTCGCAAAACAGTTAAGAATTTCAATATCATACATCAGTGATACTACGATCAGCAAGTGAATCAGATAGACCAAACTAATTACCAATAAAGAAAGTCAATTGCATATAGAGATGGAATGATAAATACAAACATTTCTCTGGAAATGGTTAATTACTTTTACATGTTTCCTGGTTGAGAAATAGGTTGATGGACATTAAGGAAATTTGCATTATGTTTTGGTGTGTGAATCTTTTAGATGTAAATGTATCAAAATTGCTGGATGTCTACAGCTTGACCTGATGCTATGATGATAACCAAAGAATGTGGCCCTCATTGAATTTCAAAATTATTACTGGGCAGTTACTTTTAACTTATTGTTAACCAATCCATTTAATGGAAACTCTTAAAATGATAATTAAAACAATAATAATGATATATAATATCAATGGACTCTTTGAAAATTGAAAATGCTGAATAAAATTTTTTGGATTCTACAGAAAAAAAAAATTTGTGGACAAAAATGTGACAAATAGTATTATTTTTGAATTAAATACTCAAAAACATTTTGTTCCATTTCACCTTTTTATACCCTGCCACATAAGTTGCGAGATATTATATGATGCCCTTATTGGATTGTTTCTCCGTCCATCCCTAGATTTGTCACCAATAACTTTTGAACAAAGTAAAATTCTTATCTTCCAACTTGGGATGCAAGTTGTTGACCACAAAAAATAAGGCAAAGTTTGAAGTTTGGTTGAGAGCTAGTCAGAGGTAGCCTGAAGATATACATGGAAACTTTAAAGTTCAGAGAAAAATATGGAGTTTATCATGGCTATCATGTAATGTTACATCCATTTCTGTTTTTAAAAAAAAAACTTGTGAGACAGTTAGATCATTCTCAGCATTTTGTGTAATAATTTAAAAGTTATATATTTTTGGGAATTTCCATTTTAGAATTTATACTGAAAAATTTGGCTGAAGCCTTCTGGATATATTTTGTCAAAATGCTAAGAATCCTATAAACCTGTGCACCTGGTAATTTCAGATTTATTCATCAAAATTTGAAAAAAGTTATTGCTGCTTTTGTATATTTCAACTCTGTATATTTTCTGGAAAAAAGGGGATGGTATATCATTGTGTTCATGCTTGTATTTGCATTTGCCATATTGATTTGGGATTCAATGAGCCAGGGGTATAACTGGCTGCCATTATTTTGGCAACAGCTCTAGTTCTATAGTGATTTGTCACAAGGAGGACTTTTATTTCTACTGGACTTAAACTTTCAAGAATAGTAGCTCCACACTACTATGACCCTAAACTATATAGAAGATAAATAATTTTTTTTGTGTTTTACGCTAAAATTGATTTTGTAAGGTTTTACACAATTATAGATTGAGTTTCATCTTCTGCTCTTTCACATTTTTATACCTGATCTTTTGTATTTCACTGTCTATTATTGAAAATGTCATGTCAGAAGAAGCTAGTAAAACTTGATCATGAGGGATTTAGTTTCATATTAACTTAAACCGATATTCCTTTTAAGAAAGAAATAGATATTGAAAAGTTTACTAGATTATTTTTACGTCACCTGCACCTTATATAGAATCAAATCTAATGGATCACTGTCTGTCTGTTTGACTCTATCCTTCACATTTTAGGCCAGCAAATAAGTTTTAAGCTAGCTATAGGAAGGTTTTATTTTGCAGATCATTTGTTCTTATATTGAACATTTAAATGTGGTAAGGATTTTGATTTGGTGCATTTTTCAGGATTTTGAGCTTTGGCTGTTTTGTGAATAAGTTATTGAGAATACATGTTCTGTCCACGCCACTATTGCTACAGTTTTTCTGATAGAAATATGTTATTTGTAGATCTTTGTCTTATAGAGAGAAAAATCTGTTCTTAGAAACCACACTCCAATACGGGACTTCTGAGTCGTGTTCGAAACGTAATACATTTCTGATACTATACGATAAAAAAATACATCAATACAGTGTGAGGGAATCACTAATTAATGAACACTGTTGAGTTAAGGGTGATTTATATTCAATCTGTTGTAGCGCTTCAGGTTAATTGTTTTTGTCAATTAAAATTTAGTTAAAGCAGTGATGAAAGTTTTCAGCGGATCTGTGGATTTCCGCTTTTTTGCTTTCAAGCTGCTCCATTATATTTGTTTTTTTTACTATATACCTGTTTCAAGTGTAGTGGATTTCCGCTTTTTTCAACCAATCACAATTTCATCTCTGTTAAAGACTTGTCTTTTAGGAATAATTAAAAGTGTATACTTCTAAATTTCAAAAAAATATTGTGCTTTTTTTGTGGTATATATTTATTTCAATAGATTAAGAATCCAGTCAGTCCGTCTCACTGGTATTTGAGGAGATTTTTTCTGCCTTCAATTGCACGAGAGCTCCTATCTCGAAAATCCCATATTATAACTTGGTGCAGAGACACAACAGTATGTCATACTCTAGTTAAAGATTTATCTTAATGTTGATATTTTGACCACATCATAGTTTCAAAGACTGTGTGTGACTATGAAAAAATGATATTACAAAAATTACAAATCTACAATATCAAATAACTTATCAAATATATTTTTCAGGGCAACCAATGAATTGAACGCAGTAATGGGCAGCTAAAGTTTGGACCTCACTAGACATGACCATGACAGTTACAGCATTTATAATGTACACAATAGCTAACATTGTAGGAATATTTCTTTTCTGGTTGTACAAAAAGCGAGACAAGAAGAAAAAGAGAACTGAAGCAGATGAATTAGAAAGCGAAATCATACGAAAAAGACGTTTAAAACATCAACCATCATTGCTCGCCATACTTGGACTTAGTCATAACGATAAATCTTTCTGTGCAATAGAGGATCATTTTCATAGTTTTTCAGAAGTAAGCAATGCGTGTAAAAGGGCTGGCCTAGAAAAGTGTGGATTAATTATAGGCGTTGATTTTACAGCAAGTAACGAATGGCAAGGAAGGAAGACTTTTGGTGCTCAGTGTTTACATAGAATTATTCCAGGAAAAATTTATAATCCATATCAAAAAGTTATATCGATTATAGGTCAAACATTAGAACCTTTCGATGATGATAATCTAATACCTGCATACGGATTTGGTGATTCCTTAACAAATGATGAAGATGTGTTTTGTTTTCTTGATAATGGAAATGCATGTAAAGGATTTTCTGAAGTTTTAGATAAATATAATGAATATGCAACAAAACTGAGTTTTAGTGGACCAACAAGTTTTGAACCAGCTATAAATAAAGCAATAGAAATTGTGAAATTACGAAAATCATATCATATACTTATAATCATAGCAGACGGTCAAGTGACTGAAGAAAATAGGACAATCCAGGCGATTGTCCGTGCCTCAAATTATCCACTGAGTATTGTCGTGGTTGGAGTTGGAGATGGTCCATGGGATATGATGGAAGATTATGACGATTTTTTACCAAACCGAAAATTTGATAATTTTCAATTTGTAAATTACCACTCTGTGACTTCTAAAGTGAAAAATCCTGATGCAAATTTAGCTTTACATACATTAATGGAAATTCCACATCAGTACAAAATAATAAAGGCTTTGGAATATATAGATGTAAACCAGACTTCTAATAACAGTACAAGTAAATCATAGTTATTTCCCTTTATGTAATCTTTGTTTTTATGCAAACTCTTGTATGACAACTCAATGAGTGTATTGCATCTTGATAAACCAAAATATTTCTGGCAATATATATATTTTTTACCCTTGGGCCATCTTTAAAAAATTTTTAGTTTGCTGTTTATCGACTGACTCGCAAAAAAATCACCGTACTCAAAAAATTTTGTTGATATTTCCCAGAAAAATTTTTTTTATTCTATTTTTACCACATTTTCATTGAACTTAGCCTTATTTGACATCTTTTGAGTAAAAAAATTATTCACCTACCTACCTACTCAATTCAAAATTGATAGTCAATAAACAGCAAACAAACATTTTAGTAAGGAGGGCCTTGGTTTCTTTGCATACAATATACTTTTTCTCCTATTTTTCTTTCTTGCCAAAAATATTTGTGAAAATCAGTCAAAAAAGTTGTGCAACACTGTAGATTTTTACAGATAACTGAATTTGAATCATTAAATGATTAAATTGTAGCACTAAACAATTAAATCACAAAAAAAACATTAAAATGCAAAAAGATTAAATGAATTTAAAATTGTTGACTGTCTTGACAAAAAAAAATCCAGTATAGCTTCCATCTATGTGTGATTTCAATTTGTTAAATTTATGAAAAATGTCTTGTTTCTTACTGATTCTGTGAACAAAACATGTATAATTAAAAATCTAGTCATTAAAAGTTAACCATGCCCTTCATACCCCTGTTCCCCATTGCAAGAAACAGGATGTAGATGGCAAACACTATTCTGAGGGTGGGGGTTGAATTTGTAAGAATGACTCTTACTTGTGCTGCAGGTTAATATTGAATGTTTAGAAGTGAAGTTAGGCTTTATTTATGAATGAAAACGCAAGTATTCTGTTTTCTGCCACAGTTTATGGTGCTATGTTATATTGTTGGGTAGTAACATTTTGGAGAATTTTTGATAATCCAAATGAGTGGTAAATTATGAGAAACCAAAAATCAATTATTTGGTCTCTGATAGATATGTATTATGTAGGACAATAATTTATTTATGAGCTATATTTTTGTCTGTTCTATATTTGTTTGTAAAATGTATGTAAGGTCCGAATTAATGATGAAATCAAGGTCGTCTTCATTTTGTATAGTGAGAAAAAAGGGTGAACTTGATTTGATTGCCTTTCTAGGAGTAACTTGATTCCTCAGTCTTAAGTCTTTCCATCTGTTTGTCTGTCTGACTTAAAAGGTTTCTGACCAAAAATTTATGATTGTAAACTACAGTTTTCAAATTTTATCTCTGGGCTATTTACCTAGTTAGGTAATGAAAGTTGTATGGAATTATGCCCCTTGAATTTGGTATATCTACTGTGTTTATTATATAATTAAGGAATTGAAAAAAAATTAATATAAAAGTCCTACATCCTAAATTTAATCAATACAGAAATTTTATATGAAAGAAACAGTCAAATATGTATTTTGCTATCATCATTATATTTAGCTTCTTTTTACATAAATGATTCAATAGTTAACAAACTACAGATGGTACTCAATTATACACGTATTTAGGAGGACAAAAAATGCAGATGAATGCCCATGTTGATTTTTGTACTGAGTAACTTATGCAAACTTTCTATAAACTGCAACAATTATTCCTATGGTACGTGACCTGCATTTATCATCACTGGAGTTTGCATTTATCATGTATTTAATGCTGTGTTTTTGCATGCATATTTTACAGTCCGTTTTTAAATATTTTTACCTACCGCATTCAATCAATTTTCAATAAAATTACTTTCATAATAAAGTTACATCAGGATTTTAGATTGATTTTGTAATGCTTAAGATGATAGGGAAAATGTTATATTTCATAACCCTAAAAATTACAGGATAAGTAGTTCATTCAAGGTCCATAATCAGTGTTATCAATTTGAAAGTATTCTTTAATTAAAAACAAAAACAAAAAAACATTACAATACAAAAATTGTGTTGTAATTGTAGTTAAATTGGGCTCTGGAGATGACCATTTCAGCAATATCTGTTTTGAGACTCCTTGTAACGGGCTGAGTTACGATTTCAAATTTAATTGTGTCCTGTCATGACGACTTTTTGCTGAGTTATGGCTCTTGAAATTGTAAAAATTGTCAGTTGTAGAGACTTTTTTTTTTTACATTGTTTGAGATTTTGACAGTAAATTGTCAATAGCTATAACATCAGGTGAGGAACAGCTTAAGTGCTAGTTTCATTCCAGTTCATTGACATTGCTGAGTTCTGGTCCTTGAACTATATCGTCCCTTCCATTTGTCAGTTTTTATGATGTTTGATGATTTAAAGTAAAAGAAAGTGATCTGATAGTAGGTGGACCTTTTCAGTTTACACATTTTTAGTTCGCCTCAACGAAGTTTAGGGGGACTATTGGAGTACCCCCGGCGTCTGAGTCCATGTCCACGTCTTCGTCCCCTTCTGCGTCCGCATTTGGGTATATATCTTTGTAACTATGCAGGGTAGGGTCACCAAACTTTGCATGCAGGTGCATCTTGGGCATGCATGCATCTCTGATGGTAGGTCAGCATCCAGGCAAAATTAGGTCACTTTGACCCACATTTTCCGCTTGACTGACTTGCATTAAAGTTTACGTCCGAGTTCAGATCTCAGTCACTGTACATGGTAGGATCATCTAACCTTGCACATGCATGCATCTCTGATGGTAGGTCAGCATCCAGGCAAAATTAGGTCACTTTGAACCAAATTTTCCGCTTGAGTGACTTACATTCAAGTTTATGTCCGAGTTCAGATCTTGGTCACTGTACATGGTAGGATCATCTAACCTTGCACATGCATGCATCTCTGATGGTAATTCAGCTTCCAGGCAAAATTTGATCACTTTGACCTACATTTTCTGCTTGACTGACTTACATCTGAGTTTACATCCCAGTTGATATCTCAGTCATTGTACGTGGTAGGATCATCTAAACTTGCACATGCATGCATCTCTGATGGAAGGTCAGCATCCAGGCAAAATAAAGTCAGTTTGAGCTACATTTTCCGCTTGACTGACTTACATTTGAGTTTACATCCGAGTTGATATCTCAGTCACTGTACATGGTAGGTACATGCATGCATCTCTGATTGTAGGTCAGCATCCAGGCAAAATTAAGTCAGTTTGAGCTACATTTTCCGCTTGACTGACTTACATTTGAGTTTACATTTGAGTTGATATCTCAGTCACTGTACATGGTAGGATCATCTAACCTTGCACATGCATGCATCTCTTATTGTATGTCAGCATCCAGGCAAAATTTGGTCAAGTTCTTGTCAGGGATCAGATGTCAGGTACTGTACATAGTAGGATCATCTTGCATATGTGCATGTGCATGCAGTTTTGATAGTATGTCAGTATCCAGGCAAAATTTGGTTGCTGTGACGTGCCATAACGNGGCGAACTTTGTAATCCTTGATTACCTATGTTTATTGGATCATTTACCATGTTTACAGAAAGTGATATAGTCAGATATACAAAAGCTCTGGCTCATTTGAAACTCTTAATCTGTCAAAATGGGTCCAAGACCATTTCCTCTTTATCAGCTACAGAAAATTTCGTGAATGATTGGATCATTAAGGACAAGGCTGAGAAACTCTTTACTAACTTTTTGGCTTGCTTTCCTGTGAATTCAACCAAACTTGTAATTGTTTTGAACATGTTCCTAGTCAGCTTTTTCTAATACTAGCAAAACAGAAAAATGTTGAATACAATGGGAGTTTATAGTAGTTATATGGTTTTCATGTAAATTTGTATACTAATCTGAAAGTATGTTGTGCTTTTTTACATGCTTTTTGGTGCATCATATCATGTCATGTCATGACATGTTTTTTCATTGTCAGAGGTTGGCAACTATGTCCCAGTCCATTGACATTGCTGACTTCTGGTCCTTGAACTGTATCCTTCGTTCCATTTGTCAGTTTTCATTGATTTAAGTCAAGATAGTTCTGATATATATTTAAAATATATGAGGTCCAGTTAAAGTTCGATTTTTGTTTTGGTCATTTGAGCTTTTGCTGAGTTATGGTACTTGGTGTATATTTCCTTAGATTGTGGGCAGCTAGTACAGGACAGTTTAGGTCTAACTATTCTTACGGTTCTTGTTCATGTTACAAGTAAAGGAACTGGAAAATTTNGCTTTGGTCAATGTTGATTTTGCATTCTATTCAGGTATTTTGATATTTTCATTGCCCAAATGTTTAAATTTTATCTGAACGGAAGAGACAAAAATGGTCAAAATCTTCAGATCCCAAATACTGCAATTTTATAGTATTTTGTTATTTTTCCGAACAATTCTTTTGAAATCTAGTTCCACATTCTCTTCAAAGCTTTTGAAATAATGACTGTACAAAACTAAATAATTAGAATAAGTTGTATCAAGGCTTGTGAATTGTAAAGATGTTGGTAGACCAAATCCTAAACCGACAATGTTAATGTTAATCTCATTGATTTGTGATCTCCGTAGATAATTCTGTGTATGTGGGAAGTATGAAATATATTCTCTAGGTACGAACGATACTGATTTCAAATCACTTACAACATGAATGATTGAAATGAACAATTATCGTAATGTCTCATTATATTGATATTATTGTATTTACTGTTACTGTTCATGCTTGTTATTTACTTTGTTAGGAACACGAATTGTAAACAAATTATACTACTTAATGACACCTCTATATCCAATATTATATTGACATTGTACACTTTAAAGCATTAGTGTTATTCATAATTAGCATTTAGAAAACCATAATGTAAGTGGATTTCTCCTCGGATTTCTCCAATTTGTTATAAAGTGATATCTAAAATGATGCGATCAATTGCCCAAATTGATTCTCTAAAATGCTTATTTAAATTTTACTCTGATAATCATTCCTAAATTTGTTATAATGTTACAAAACCTACATTTCCCTTCGGTTTATATATAGCATTCCATTTGTATCTTATGTTAGATTGCAATGAACTTAAATAAAGTGTCCATTTCAGTTTATATAGCAGGGGAAGTAATCCAATATGCCGTCAAAAATTATTTTTCATATAGCATTTGAAAATAGTAAATTCTGTTTAAGATTTTTGCTGTATAATTAATTGCACAAAAAATACATGTATTTTAAGGGAAAGAAATTGTATAACTGCGATAATAGATTGTCAAGGATGAAAATATCACATTCTTTGACATTAATCAATGTAACTGAGACTCAAAAAATCAAATTGAAATTATAAGACAAATCTTTCACATAACATTTCATTATTCTAGATTTTCAATATTCTTGGGTAATATAAGGACACTCTCTCCCGCAATTTCTGATAAAATGCATCTCAAATTAAATCAAATTCTACCATTCCAAGCTTTCAATAATAAATAGTCTGTCCACTTGCTTTTCACATTTTTATCTTCTCCTCTGAAACTACTGAAGCAAATTCAACCAAAACTTGACAGGAATGATGTATTGATGGTCCTTTACAAAAACTGTCCATTTCGATAAGATATGACAATAAACACATGAAAAACATGACTGCCAGTGTGGAACTTGCATTTAACTTTGGATCCATAGGAAAAACATCATTTTGATCAACTCCTCAACCAAATTCAAACTTTACAGAAATGTTGTATGGTAGGTCCCTCACAATAATTGCAATTTTCATTTTCATCAGACAAAAAATATGGCTGCCAGTGCAGAACTTAATTTAACATTTTACTCTATGGTAAAAACATCTTTTTTATCATCTGCTCTGAAACTATTGAAGCAAATTATATTAAACTGTACTGTAATGACATAGATAACGGTCTTTACAGAAATCCCTCATTAGTTCTGATGTGACAAAGAACATGGCTGCCAGCACAGAACTTTGTTTAACATTGGAGCCTCTAGGAAAAATATCATTTTCATCATCTGCTCTATTTAACTTGACTGTACTGGAATGATATGGCATAGGGCCTTTGCACAGATTACTCAATACATTCCAAAAATCATGGCTGCCAGCACAGAGCACAGAAAACCTGCTATTAAGCATTTTGTCAGGTGAGCAATACAGACTCAGTCTTTGAACCTCTAGTTCTTAAATCATAGTGGGTTTCTTCAAATCATTGAAAAAAAAACTACTTGTAGGTCCATGAATTTCTGACTTCTCTGATTTTTGTTTATGATTTTTGGATTGGAACCCATATTAGGGTGTTTTTTTTACTTCAAGTCAGTATAACTGCTAATGCTTCCTTGAGTTGAGCAGTATATTATTGTAAATATGTATGTTTACCCTTTTTTGCTGGATATTTTTCATTAATTTTGCTCAAACTGTGATAAATCATGATTATTTTATGTGTATAACACATTTGATCTCTCAGGAGTGATTTTCCATATTGTTTTTATCTATTTTGTTCTTGTTTTTATTATCCATTGATCAAAATATTCAATCACTTTGAAATAAATAAAAACATTTTATTTATATAAATTTGTTATTTTTATTTCTATCTACATCAAACTAACCATCAGACTCCCCATTTAAGATAGTTGCTACTTTTGAATGAAAGTAATGAGAGTTTCATAAAAGTCTTCTGAAATAATAGGACTTAATTAAAGGTTGACAATAAACAAGGGAAAAAAAATAAAGGGTTCATGTTCCTGATTTTGAGATACAAGCAATTACAATTTTGGTTGGCAATGCCTATTTTCTAGGTTTTCATTGGCTTTGTATAGAAATTGGCAAGTTTTGAAAATCTGAAAATTGGGTGTTCATGTGCAAAATTTTTACATGTTATGATATAGAAAAGACAGATTAGTCCATATATTTGACCAAATGTCAGAAATCAACAGTGGCAACTACCCAAATAGACAGACTAGATGACATGGCAATTTATAGCTTTATTCATAAATCTAGTTTAGAATAAGGAGAAATATTATAAAATTTACTTTACAGAATTATCCCATATACTACAGCCAGTTTCAAATGAGAATTCCTAGAAAACTGCATGAGCACATGTGAGTAGGACCAATCTTTGATACCAATACACTCATAGTGTTGGGGTATTATTTGATAACCACTGTTGGACATTAGTCTGTCCTTCCCCAATGTTTCCAACTGATAATAATCTAGTTTTTATTTGGGTTTTCTCACTGGAAATGTTATGTATGAGGGGCAGCTTTAAAGTGCATCTGACCCCTGAAAATGTTGAACTGAATTTTATGAATTTTTAGTTCGCCTCAACGAAGTTGAGGACTATTGGAGTACCCCTGGCGTCTATGTCCGCGTCCACATTTAGGTATATATCTTGGTAACTATGAAGGGTAGGATCATGTAACCTTGCATATGCATGCATCTCTGATGGTAGGTCAGCATCCAGGCAAAATTAGGTCACTTTGACCTATATTTTCTGCTTGAACAACTTACATTCAAGTTTATGTCCGAGTTCAGATCTCGGTCACTGTACATGGTACAATCCTCTAACCTTGCCCATGCATGCATCTCTGATGGTAGGTCAGCATCCATGCAAAAGTAGGTCACTTTGACCTACATTTTCCGCTTGACTGACTTACATTCAAGCTTATTTTCGAGTCCAGATCTCAGTCACTGTACATGGTAGGATCATCTAACCTTGCACATGCATGCATATCTGATTGTCGGTCAGCATCTAGCCAAAATAAGGTCACTTTGACCTACATTTTCCGCTTGACTGACTTACATTTAAGTTTAGGTCCGAGTTCAGATCTTGGTCACTGTACATGGTAGGTTCATCTTACCTTGCACATGCATGCATCTCTGATGGTAATTCAGCATCCAGGCAAAATTTGATCACTTTGACCTACATTTTCTGCTTGACTGACTTACATCTGAGTTTACATCCGAGTTGATATCTCAGTCACTGTACATGGTAGGATCATCTAAACTTGCACATGTATGCATCTCTGATGGAAGGTCAGCATCCAGGCAAAATTAAGTCAGTTTGAGCTACATTTTCCGCTTGACTGACTTACATTTGAGTTTACATTTGAGTTGATATCTCAGTCACTGTACATGGTAGGATCATCTAACCTTGCACATGCATGCATCTCTGATGGTAGGTCAGCATCCAGGCAAAATTAAGTCAGTTTGAGCGACATTTTCCGCTTGACTGACTTACATTTGAGTTTACATTTGAGTTGATATCTCAGTCACTGTACATGGTAGGATCATCTAACCTTGCACATGCATGCATCTCTGATTGTAGGTCAGCATCCAGGCAAAATTTGGTCAAGTTCTTGTCAGGGATCAGATGTCAGGTACTGTACATAGTAGGATCATCTTGCATGTGTGCATGTGCATGCAGTTTTGATAGTATGTCAGTATCCAGGCAAAATTTGGTTGCTGCGACAACGTGCCATAACGAGGCGAACTTTGTAATCCTTGATTACCTATGTTTATTGGATCATTTACCATGTTTACAGAAAGTGATATAGTCAGATATACAAAAGCTCTGGCTCATTTGAAACTCTTAATCTGTCAAAATGGGTCCAAGACCATTTCCTCTTTATCAGCTACAGAAAATTTGTTGAATGATTGGGTCATCAAGGACAAGGCTGAGAAACTCTTTAC
Source organism: Modiolus philippinarum (assembly GCA_002080025.1). Classification (NCBI taxonomy): domain Eukaryota; kingdom Metazoa; phylum Mollusca; class Bivalvia; order Mytilida; family Modiolidae; genus Modiolus; species Modiolus philippinarum. Next base: position 91,609 of record MJUU01024319.1, read on the forward strand.
TAACTTTTTGGCTTGCTTTCCTGTGAATTCAACCAAACTTGTAATTGTTTTGAATATGTTCCTAGTCAGCTTTTTCTAATACTAGCAAAACAGACAAATGTTGAATACAATGGGAGTTTATAGTAGTAAAATGGTTTTCATGTAAATTTGTATACTAATCTGAAAGTATGTTGTGCTTTTTTACATGCTTTTTGGTGCATCATGTCATGTCATGTCATGACATGATTTTTCATTGTCAGAGGTTGGCAACTATGTCCCAGTCCATTGACATTGCTGACTTCTGGTCCTTGAACTGTACCCTTCATTCCATTTGTCAGTTTTCATTGATTTAAGGCAAGATAGTTCTGATATATATTTAAAATATATGAGGTCCAGTTTAAGTTCGATTTTTGTTTTGGTCATTTGAGCTTTTGCTGAGTTATGGTACTTGGTGTATATTTCCTTAGATTGTGGGCAGCTAGTACAGGACAGTTTAGGTCTAACTATTCTTACGGTTCTTGTTCATGTTACAAGTAAAGGAACTGGGAAATTTTATAAGACTTTAAAAGAATCCTTGAAAGCTTTGGTCAATGTTGATTTTGCATTCTATTCAGGTATTTTGATATTTTCATTGCCCAAATGTTTAAATTTTATCTGAACGGAAGAGACAAAAATGGTCAAAATCTTCAGATCCCAAATACTGCAATTTTATAGTATTTTGTTATTTTTCCGAACAATTCTTTTGAAATCTAGTTCCACATTCTCTTCAAAGCTTTTAAAATAATGACTGTACAAAACTAAATAATTAGAATAAGATTTTGTATCAAGGCTTGTGAATTGTAAAGTTGTTTGTAGACCAAATCCTAAACCGACAATGTTAATGTTAATCTCATTGATTTGTGATCTCCGGAGATAATTCTGTGTATGTGGGAAGTATGAAATATATTCTCTAGGTACTAAAGATGCTGATTCCAAATCACTTACAACATGAATGATTGAAATAAACAATTATCGTAATGTCTCATTATATTGATATTATTGTATTTACTGTTACTGTTCATGCTTGTTATTTACTTTGTTAGGAACACGAAATGTAAACAAATTATACTACTTAATGACACCTCTATATTTACATTGTACACTTTTAAACCTTTGTGTTATGCATAATTAGCATTTAGAAAACCATAATGTAAGTGGATTTCTCCTCGGATTTCTCCAATTTGTTATAAAGTGATATCTATAAGGATGCAATCAATTGCCCAAATTGATTCTCTAAAATGCTTATTTAAATTTTGCTCTGATAATCATTCCTAAATTTGTTATAATGTTACAAAACCTACATTTCCCTTCTGTTTATATATAGCATTCCATTTGTATCTTATATTAGATCGCAATGAACCATTTCAGTTTATATAGCAGGGGAAGTAATCCAATATGCCTTCAAAAATTATATTTCGTATACACAAAAAAATACATGTATTTTAAGGGAAAGAAATTGTATAACTGCGATAATAAATTGTCAAGGATGAAAATATCACATTCTTTGACATTAATCAATGTAACTGAGACTCAAAAAATCCAATTGAAATTTTAAGACAAATCTTTCACATAACATTTCATTATTCTAGATTTTCAATATTCTTGTGTAATATAAGGACACTCTCTCCCGCAATTTCTGATAAAATGCATCTCAAATTAAATCAAATTCTACCATTCCAAGCTTTCAATAATAAATAGTCTGTCCACTTGCTTTTCATATTTTTATCTTCTCCTCTGAAACTACTGAAGTAAATTCAACCAAAACTTTACAGGAATGATGTATTGATGGTCCTTTACAAAAACTGACCATTTCGTTAAGATATGACAATAAACACATGAAAAACACGACTGCCAGTGTGGAACTTGCATTTAACTTTGGATCCTTAGGAAAAACATCATTTTGATCAACTCCTCAACCAAATTCAAACTTTACAGGAATGTTGTATGGTAGGTCCCTCACAATAATTGCAATTTTCATTTTCATCAGACAAAAAATATGGCTGCCAGTGCAGAACTTAATTTAACATTTTACTCTATGGTAAAAAATCTTATTTATCATCTGCTCTGAAACTATTGAAGCAAATTATATTAAACTGTACTGTAATGACATAGATAACGGTCTTTACAGAAATCCCTCATTAGTTCTGATGTGACAAAGAACATGGCTGCCAGCACAGAACTTGGTTTAACATTGGAGCCTCTAGGAAAAATATCATTTTCATCATCTGCTCTATTTAACTTGACTGTACTGGAATGATATGGCATAGGGCCTTTGCACAGATTGCTCAATACATTCCAAAAATCATGGCTGCCAGCACAGAACACAGAAAACCTGCTATTAAGCATTTTGTCAGGTGAGCAATACAGACTCAGTCTTTGAACCTCTAGTTCTTAAATCATAGTGGTTTTCTTCAAATCATTGAATAAAACTACTTGTAGGTCCATGAATTTCTGACTTCTCTGATTTTTGGATTGGTACCCATATTAGGGTGTTTTTTTTACTTCAAGTCAGTATAACTGCTAATGCTTCCTTGAGTTGAGCAGTATATTCTTGTAAATATGTATGTCTACCCTTTTTTGCTGTATATTTTTCATTAATTTTGCTCAAACTGTGATAAATCATGATTATTTTATGTGTATAACACATTTGATCTCTCAGGAGTGATTTTCCACATTGTTTTTATCTATTTTGTTCTTGTTTTTATTATCCATTGATCAAAATATTCAATCACTTTAATTTGAAATAAATAAAAACATATTTATATAAATTTGTTATTTTTATTTCTATCTACATCAAACTAACCATCAGACTCCCCATTTAAGATAGTTGCTACTTTTGAATGAAAGTAATGAGAGTTTCATAAAAGTCTTCTGAAATAATAGGACTTAATTAAAGGTTGACAATAAACAAGAAAAAAAATAAATGGTTCATGTTCCTGATTTTGAGATACAAGTAATTACAATTTTGGTTGGAAATGCCTATTTTCTAGGTTTTTCATTGGCTTTGTACAGAAATTGGCAAGTTTTGAAAATCTGAAAAATGGGTGTTCATGTGCAAAATTTTTACATGTTATGATATAGAAAAAGACAGATTAGTCCATATATTTGACCAAATGTCAGAAATCAACAGTGGCAATTACCTAAATAGACAGACTAGATGACATGGCAATTTATAGCTTTATTCATTAATCTAGTTTAAAATAAGGAGAAATGTTATAAAATTTACTTTACAGAATTATCCCATATACTACAGCCAGTTTCAAATGAGAATTCCTAGAAAACTGCATGAGCACATGTGAGTAGGACCAATCTTTGATACCAATATACTCATAGTGTTGGGGTATTATTTGATAACCACTGTTGGACATTAGTCTGTCCTTCCCCAATGTTTCCAACTGATAATAATCTAGTTTTTATTTGGGTTCTCTCTGGAAATGTTATGTATGAGGGGCAGCTTTAAAGTGCATCTGACCCCTGAAAATGTTGAACAGAATTTTATGAATTTTTAGTTCGCCTCAACGAAGTTGAGGAGGACTATTGGAGTACCCCCGGCGTCTATGTCCGCGTCCACATTTAGGTATATATCTTGGTAACTATGAAGGGTAGGATCATCAAACTTTGTATACAGATGCATCTTGGCTATCTCACAACCTCCAAGAAAATTAGGTCTCTTTGACCTATATTTTCCGCTTGCATGACTTACATTCAAGTTAACGTCCGAGTTCAGATCTCAGTCACTATACATGGTAGGATCATGTAACCTTGCATATGCATGCATCTCTGATGGTAGGTCAGCATCCAGGCAAAATTAGGTCACTTTGACCGATATTTTCCGCTTGATCAACTTACATTCAAGTTTACGTCCCAGTTCAGATCTCAGTCGGTATACATTGTAGGATCATGTAACCTTGCATATGCATGCATCTCTGATGGTAGGTCAGCATCCAGGCAAAATTAGGTCACTTTGACCTATATTTTCCGCTTGAACGACTTACTTTCAAGTTTATGTCTGAGTTCAGATCTCAGTCACTATACATGTTAGGATCATGTAAACTTGCATATGCATGCATTTCTGACAATGTGCCATAACGAGGCGAACTTTGTAATCGTTGATTACCTATGTTTAATTATCCAGGACATAAAATATGTAGTTTGACATCAGTTTGGATTTTTATGCCCCGCCCACGAATGTTGAAGGGGCATATAGTGTTACCCATGTCCGTCCTTCTGTACGTCCGGTTAAGTTTTGCGTTTAAGTACATTTCTCAGAAACTGTAAGAGGTAGAACAATAACAGAAGGCCAGTAGGTAGATATTTGTTAGTACTACAATGTTTACTAGGTAGTTTGACTCTTTGACCTACATTTCATGCTTGAGTGACTCTGGTTAAGTTTTATGTTACAGTCCATTTCTCAACAACTACACATTATAGGACAATGATGTTTCATCAAATTAATTGCCTTGATGAGTACTACCCAAATCATTGACAATTAGGTGGCTTTGACCTACATTTTACGCTTCAGTGACTTTGGTTAAGTTTTGCGTTAAAGTCCATTTCTCAACAACTATGTATTGTAGCATCATGCTATTTCATTGTTAGATTCATCTAAAAGAGATCTGCACATTTCAGCAACAATTGGATGTCCATGACCTACATTTTATGGTTGAGTGACTTTGGTTAAATTTTGCATTTCATCACAATTCTGTAATGGGGAACTAATTTTATGAATGATTGACTTGGGTAAATCTGTGCGATTAATTTATTGGCGGGGCATCCGTCTTTCAGACACATTCTCTAGTTTATTTCTATCCCAATTTTTCAGGAGTTATGCCCTTTGAACTTTGTAATCAATAACTCTTTTGACCCTATGTTTCTAAGCACAACCCTGAAAGTTTTGAATAGGATTCAACAAATTATTTTTTGAGCCAACACTCACAATATGCAGATGTGCATGTCTTTAAGGATTTTATATTCTGTAATTTCCAGGAGTTATGCCCTTTTGAACTTAAAATCAATAGCCCTTTGCCCTTATCCTTGCAAAGGGTATTCCTCATAAATTCTTATGAATGCTGACAAAATGGTGTAACTCTGAACTTATTATATGACCTTATCATACATATAAGAAATTCATTAAAAAGTATTGTCTAGAACTAATTTCTTAGGGTGTTGGAAGTTGTCTTGTTGGGGTTTCCTGATATATAGTTTAACATTGAAACCTATGGAAAACATATTTAAAGATCTCTGAAACGACTTGGACAGAAAAAACCAAACTTGGTCACAATAATTCATTTCAAAAAAGATGTCCAGTAGGTCTACAACTAGCCCATTCACGACCTGCCGCCGGGAACATATCTTAAATTTGAAGCAAATATGTACAAATCCTCGAGTTTGGACATTTTGAAAAACATTCAAAGATCCTTTCCTCTGTAACCACATCGCCAAGTCAAATAGGACCAAACTAAGCCATTAGGTGGTTACTTGTGAAATGTCCGACAGGTTAGCAGCTCATTCAAAATGGCAACCAACGGGAATTTAGTTGTTAGACCTCGTGTGAAAAAGCCCTTCAAAAATTTTCTAATTTGAAACAAACATTATGTTTAGAACCAAACCTTGTTACATCGGTCCGTAGATGGTCCCCTTCAAAAATTTTTGCTAGACTACACCTCTTTGAAGATGACCGTCGGTAATGAACTTATGTTAACATTTGCCAAATGGAATACATATTCAAATAAACTCTCCGAAATTACTATGCCAATTAAAACAAAACAGTTATATTGGCCATTAAAAAGATGTCCTTCAAGTCTGCTCTTTATCCAAGATGCCTGCCAATCGGAAACATAGTTTGACAGTGACCCCCTTTACATTGAGGTTTATTTGACTATGACAACCATGGTTAAGGTGCACGATACAAGTTCTTGAAACATCAAAAGATGAAAGAATTACCTGCCAACATTTAAAAATGCCCATGGGTATTTTTAACGCGCGAAACAACTCCAAGCACACCATAAAAGTAACAAATATGGATTCAAATCAACTTTCTTGATGTTTTTTTTTAGCATCTCGAGGACAATACAATCATCAGACAATATACTTATCACTGATTTGTTAAGTAAGGAAGGATAACTGCTGTGTGAAATTTCAAATTTGATGCTCTGATGAGGAAAACCCAAACAAATGGGATAGTTGGTAGGTATGCTAATGATTTCGGGCTTGTTATAGGTGACCAATACTTAAACAGAATTAAAATTCGCTCCAGTGTTGCAGGAGCTTATCTTAAAAATTGAGTGAAACCATTAGAGGTGTTAAATTTGGACAGGTACGTCAATTTGAAGGTCATTTACATACAAAAATGATAATTCGTTCCAAAAATTGGTTTACGGAGCATATTTTAAGAATTGATAATAAATCTGAATGTAACTTATAGAGATGATTTGCATTTGAAATCTGAAAGATGGCTCAGTAGGCCAGTCAAGGTAAAAAATACATTCTAAAATTTGTTTCTGGGGCATAATTTCAGAATTTCTTTAAGAATCTGAGTGAAACTTACACATATGACAGCATTAAAGGCAAGGAAGATACTGATTGGTTTTGGACTCGGTGGGTGAAAAAGCAAGTTCACAAGTTACAGAATATAATGTCCAAAAATTTGTTTCTGGAGCACAACTTAATTCAGAATGTCTGTAAAAACAACAAAGATGAAAGGTTTAGACCTAAAAACCCACTGATTACGGGGTCACTTTGTCAAATGTCAAGGTCACATGTTCTTGCAGAAATTGAAAATTTATGCCAAAAACTGGGTTTGTTGAGCATACCATCAGAATGTGTCTATGGTTTTCAATTAGGAAATGGCTTATTAGCAAAGGTGGACACTTCTTGTTTTTGTCTCAGTATATCGAAGATCAAGGCGGGATCAAGGTCACAGATGCTTTTAAAAATATGTGCCAAACATTGGGCCTTACTTCAACATGACTTACAGATATGAATGAAACTTGCATAGATGAAAACATTAGAGGCAATGAAGACACCTATTAGGGCCAAGTTCAAGGTCTCATATACAGATAACTTCAGAATGGGATTATGAATACTGATCAATACTTAACAAAAAACTGATACACATTTCCATGTATCTGACTAAAAATTGGTTATCAGTGGAGAACATTGCTTAACATTAGACCCATCGGGAAAACACCATCTTTGGTCATCAGCATTCCACATGGCTGCCAGCAAAGAACATAGCCCTGCTATTGAGCATTTTCTCAGATGAGCAGCAGGCTCAATGTTTGAGCTTGAAGTTTGTTTTTGTTGTTTGTGTTAATATTTGTTAATTCCTTTTTGTTTTTTTTGTTTTTTGTTTTTTTGTTTTTTGTTTTTTTGTTTTTTTTTTTTTTTTTTTTNCTTTGATTTTTTCCGTTGTTTCTTTTTATACGACCGCAAACAAATTTTTGAGGTCGTATATTGGTATGATACTGGCGGCGTCGTCGGCGTTGTCGGTGTCGTCTGTAGACTCTTCGTTTCCGTGCGATAACTTCAGTTCTAGTTGATCAATCCTTATGAAATTTTAAGATAATGTTGCTTGTCACAAAAGGAAGGTTGGGATTGGTTTTGGGTATTGTGGCCCCGCTCGTTTTTTAAAAAAGGACCAAAAAGGGCCAAATTAGGTGTTTTCATATATTGGGCTGTAGAATATTTATTATTTATCGGATTTTGATGGGGTTTCTTGCAGTGTGATCCTAAGGAAATTTGGAATCGGAAGTATGTCAACGGATTTCATGTCACATGTACCGTTAATGAGATAAATGGGTCCCAAAAGGGGGAAATCTCAAAATCTATGTTTTTCATTTTTTTCCGATTTTGATGCAGTTTTTTTCATTATGCTAGGTTTACACCGCCGATCAGACCACCTCGATCAACTCGACCATGCTGTTTTATCCCGATCAGCGTCATGAAATTCATTGATCGAGCTTGCTCACGATGTCCACTCGACATTTACCCGATTTAACACGACTANCACTCGACCATTCTCGATCTCTTTACGATTCACGTACGACTTATGCTCGACCCTCATTCGACTGACTAGACTTCGTCAGATTGAGCCAGATCATAGCCCGATTTGTCTTTGATTAACTAGACTTGGTCGGGAGAAGATCGTGAAATGGTCGAGTGTGCTCGAGTTTTGTCCTGTTAGTACGTTTGTATATGTGTGGATAAAACGTGAAAATCAGGGAACAGTTCAGTATGGTGGTAGAGCAACAAAATTGGTGGCGCATATGGCTGATGTTTCAAGGAAAAGATGATAATTGTTATAGATACAGAGTAGTAGAGGAGGCGGATTTGATACAGAAAGCGTATTTTGGGTTAGACAATAGCAAATGCTTCAAAGTTATCATTATAGAGGAATGGATGTTCGCTTTCACTTACTTGCAGGTCATCCTCCTCATCATGCGTCAGAATGCGACTGTGCGATTTTCCTGTCATTACATGTAGGGCTAATCTGATGTATAAAACAGAAGAATATTATCGCATGATATTTACAGTAGATTTACAGTAGTTTCCGTATATAGCTTTAAACCTGCTTTCTGTATAAAAAAAATCTGGTTTTAGAAAATGAAAATGACGAACTGCTGCCCGTTGGCTACATCATTCTAGTACATGTTACAAATGTTCAAAATCTCATTTTTCTTTTTGTCATTTAGCTTGAAGCCAATCTTGTGATAAGAGTACCAACCTGCTCAGAAGAAACAATATTTTAGTCTCGAATTCATGTGTTAAGCGAATCTGTTTCTGGAATGTGTATATTGGGTCTATCTTGGATTCAATTTCAAATTCTGTCAGAATAGCTAGACGATTGAATTTAAGCCCTCTGCACGTCATCCTTTAATTCTACTAGTAGCATGCACAATCTGATATTCTTTTATACAATCCTGATATAGCAAGGTTGAGCTTTTGCGATTATTTTGTGTCCGTTGTCTTTGTGTCCGTTGTCCATGAACTTTGCATTCAAATATATTCTACCCAGAAACCACAGAAAACTCGATTGGTTCAATGTGAAAAACCGTCATGTCCGCTTCTAATCAAATATAACAAATATAACCACCAACTGGGAATATAGTTTTAAATTGGATCTTATTGGAAAACTCATTCAAACGTTACATCTGAAACCCCTAAGCTAATTCGACCAAACTAGTTACGATTGTCCCTTTTCAAAATTGTGTTTGCCATATCGTCAGCAAATACAAGATGACCACCAAAGGGGGACAAAGTTAAACATTGTACCAGAAGGATTTTCACTGGACCAAAATTGGTCAAAATAGTCCTTGGATGTTCCAATTTCAAAATAGTATCTATCTTGTCTGCATGAAATCCAACGGGGAACATGATTTAATATTCGACCTTACTTAGTCATTCCAAGATCTTCTACTCTGAAACTTCTTTGCCAATTGGCCAAAATTGGAAGTATTAGTCCATGGCTTGTCCCCACTTGAGACAGTATCTGGCGGATTCTCATCATATGAAAGATAATCATCAACCAAACTTGATCACAATAGTCATTGGCGTCTTTAAAAACTGAAGTAAGGCCCTGGCGAGACACTGAGGCTCTTAAAAGCCTCATGTTATGATATTGTGAAAAGATGACATGCTGTCGTTTTAAATCGAGTAAAGGTCTTGAGTGGTCGAGTAAAAGTCGGAAACAGGTCGGGAAAAAATCGGGTTATGGTCGGGAAGATCTTGTATAGAAAAAAAGAATGAATCGTGTTAGTCGAGTAGTGATCTAGTACTTATCGAGTTGGTCTGGAAGCGACTCGGCAAAAATCGAGAAGCGAATGAGTTAAAGTCGGGTAGAAATCGGCATGATCGGCTAAAATTTTGAAACTCGATCAGGACCGATCCCTTTTCGACCTCTTCACGACTACCTCGATCAGAGCCCGATTGATTCCCGACCTGTTCTCGACATATAATGCACACGACCTCTTCACGATATTTTTTGACATGTCAAAAATATTCGGGAACACAGCTCGAGTTCAGCAGAGTTAGTAAGATCGCCCCGATTTGGTTATTAGACCGAACACGAGCATTCAAGATCGGTGTCCCGATCGATGAATATTCATGAATATTCATAGGTCGAGTTCGGTCGAGTTGTTTTGATCGGCAGTGTAAACCTACCATTAGATTCCTTATGAAAAATTAATATGGCGCTCAACTTTTATATTTTTGGTAACTTGTTTCCTCTCCGAGCTATGAGGGCCCGAACGGGGCCAAAATTGCAAATTTGCTGATTACCTGAAATTTTTATTTATCATCGGATTTCGATGGGATTTTTTTTTCTTGGAATTCCTCTTGATATAAGCTTTCAGGACTAAGTCAACGGATTTTGCGTAGCTCTTACCGTTTCCGAGCTACAAGGGGTCAAAGGGGCCAAAATTGCAATTTTTTTTAAATATGTGAAATCTTTATTTTTCATCGGATTTTGATGGGATTTTTTTTCTTTGAATTCCTCTTGATATAAGCTTTCAGTAGTATGTCAACGGATATTGCGTAGCTCTTACCGTTTCTGAGCTACAAGGGGTCAAAGGGGTCTAAATTGCAACTGATTTTCGAAATATGTGAAATCTTTATTTTTCATCGGATTTCAATAGGATTTTTTTCTTTGGATTCCTCTTGATGTAAGCTGTCAGTAGTATGGCAGGGGATTTTGCGTAGCTCTTACCGTTTTCGAGCTACAAGGGGTCAAAGGGGCCAAAATTGTAATTATCGAAATACTAGTATTTGAAATCGGATTTTTGATAAGATTTTTTTCTTTGATTCTTCTTGATATAAGCTTTCAGTAGTAAGTCAACAAATTTGGCATAGCTTTTCCCGTTTCTGAGATAAAGGGGCCAAAGGGGCCAAAATTGCAACTGATTCAAGCTCTTTTTTACTGTATCAAGCTCTTTACTGTGCCCTCATTCATTTGAATTGCACTGATGTTCAAATTTCAGTATTCGACATGCTGCGGTCGTATCATGCTGCGCTCGGCGTAGCTCTTTATTATGTTGTAGGGGTGTCAATATGTGAATGTCCAGCGAGGTCACATTTTGTCCATTTCTTGGACGTTCTTGTCTCTTCTTGACGTTTCTTGTCGTTAATTAGAATGGCCATATAAAATGTATTAAAAGTATTCTTCAATCTTAAAGCAAAAGAATTTTAAAAATCAATAAAAGCAGATGGAACAAGATCAATAAGCTTATGTCGTGTCAAGTACGTAAGATCACAACAATTTTCTAATATTTTTAACTTCCGGATCATCGAATTACTAAATGTTAAAAATAGAAACATACACACGAATGATAAACAGTACTGACCGGCGAAAGAAGATTTATTTGGTAAGAACACGTGTTTTAAGATAATGAACACCTTCAATATGTGTAGTTAATACCTTTCTCGTAGGCCCTACCAACGGGGCCATGTACATATTTATAGTACAAAAACGTACATTGTTTGCCAGCCTGTTTTGTCATGTTGTTTGTTTTTTGAGTTGTGTAATATATATTGGGTTATTTCAGGGGGTTATTTTACATTACCCATGGGATATCCCCCTTTAAGGTCTCGCTGAACGCTAAAATGTTGGTTGGATATCCCCCATAATGATTGTGCCTAAAACACTTACGAGAACATGTCAAAATATTCATTGGTTCTTTAAATATATAACTGTAACAAACATTTAATGATGTGTAATCATCTTTATTCAGTTTAGAGGGACACCATTTTCTTTTTTAAATTGGTTTTATCTTTTTTTATCTCTATTTTGCAGTATGCATCACAATATCACTGCACAGTATAAAAACCAGCAGGTTACTTATAGGCGCTGATTTGCTTATAAGTGACTTGACTTATAGCGTTCTTTTGAACGCACCGAGATTGGTGAAGTTATGTACAACAGATGAACAAATAAAGGGATATGAAGTAAATGTACATGAGACAAAATCCCTATAAATACAAGGTAGGATTAAGCAAATGGAACAACGCTTAAATTGTTTTTTCTGTGCTGGTAAGCCACGTGAGGTAGGCCACCCTTCGAAATAATTTCTCCTGTTAATATTCGAATCATAGAATAGAAAATTTATTCGAATAAGGTCAGTAATATGCATGCAAGTGCCACAGATGGACCAGTCACGATACAACACAAAAGAATGAAGATGCCTGGTCATTTTGACGAGTTATATTTCTTCAGTATAGAGTTAAGTAAGGGAGAACCGAAGCGTCAGTTTAAAATGAACAATCCAAGAAAAATGGCAACATCGGAAAAACAAAGAAACAAAGACATAACACGAGCGCGGCACAGAAAAGAAAAATGAAGACACACACACATACAAAAATGAAAAACACGGACCCAATAAAAAAACATGGATGAGATCAGGTGCACCGGTAGAGTAAGCATCTGCTGCTTCTTATAAGACACCCGCCCTGTTAAACATGTCAACTGCGATAGTAAAGTCAAATCCGGTAGAGGAAAAACAAACTTTAGTGACAAGGAGAAAGATCTATTGTGTTCTGGGAAACATATCCCGTAACGGTCAATAAGATCGTGATGTCGACCGTAAAACTTCTGTAGTGATGACTTCAAGATATGGGTAACATACCCTTGCTTAAGTAGTCTGTAGATCAGATCAAAACATTTTGAAGGCCATAAACCGAAAAAATGAACTGGATCTTAATGAAAAGCCAAATGATCGACTGAGACATAATCACAGGACTTACTCCTTAGTTTCAAACAAAATTGTTGATGCATTTGAAATAGCAAGTTTCCATATAAAATCGGTTTTGGGGCAAGCATCAAAGTATTGTTACTACTGGGATGGTAAATACACTCGGGACTTACAGCCCATCAACAGAATACCGACCGAATATTGAAAATGACTTACTATACCGAAGTCGGCATGACTTGAGTTTCTGAAGATGCCTATTTTGACAACTTTTATCTTAATTTAATGCTCTTTAAAGATACGAGTTGTCAAAATGGGTCGATCGAGTCAAAACGTTTGGAAGACCATTAAACTGAAACATGTGTGAAAACTGAAGCCAGAGACACGAGGGACATACTCATGTGTTCTGAAAGACCCCAGCAAATCGGGTTTTATACTGCGAATTTGGAAAACGCATGGATTACTCATCTCAATTAAAAAATGAGAAAACAAACAGTTCTTCATTTTTAAAAGAAGAATAATTTTTAAATGGGAATGAAACCCATGCTTTACGACTCGATTAATAAACAATCACGTAAACAAATTTAACTAAACACATCGGGATGTTGCCATGCAGTTTATGTTGCTCATCCCCGAAATCGCAAGACGAAATTTGTATTGCCAAACTGATATAATGTACATATTAATAAACTCTATCGTCAGCCACAAGAAAGAAGTTATAGGTTGCATATTGTTTAAGTGTATTCTCCCCTATCGAATATGGATAGTATATGGTCACTGGTTTTTATGGCATTTAGCAACCGCGATACGATTAAATATTTTCTCCTGAACATTTTTTTGTTTATAGATCATTATCTGATTGTTTTTGTAGGTTTTCATGGCAGCTCTTGTTTGTTATTTGTTATCGATATTGTCAAAACCAAAGACAAAGCCATCGTTTCCTAGACCACCAAGTAAATATAAACTCAGAATTCCAAAGACTCCCCATTTAACATTAACAAAAGAGGATATCGGGAACAGTGAAATTTTCATTATTGGGGATGTTCATGGATGTCTTGAAGAACTTGAGGAACTTCTTCAGTCAGCGAGAATGAAAGTGCAGGATAGAAAAATCTTGCCGATATTCGTTGGCGACTTAGCAAACAAAGGCCCCTACAATGCCTCAACCATTCGAAAGATTCGCAAAATGCACGCATATGCCGTAAGAGGTAACCATGACGAAGCAGTCATTAAACAAAGTTTAAACAGACTTAAGGATCCTGAATATATTTTGCCCGACAAATATAAATGGACAGAAGAACTTGATGGAGACGACATCAATTTTCTCAGTGAACTTCCATACACTATATCAATTCCGTCTAAAAAGGCGTTAATTGTCCATGGTGGCATTGTTCCTGGTATTCCATTAGAGGAACAGAAATTGACTAATTTTATCACAATGCGAAATTTAGAAAAAGAGGGTGACAAATTTTCAGTCCATGAACTTCCTTTTATAGGTGATGCTTGGGCCTCGTTATGGCCTGGCCCTGAGCATATATACTTTGGACACGATGCTAAACGCAGATTACAGCAACACCCGTTTGCTACTGGACTAGATACAGGATGCTTGTATGGGTTTTCATTGACTGGAATATTTATAGATAGTAGAACAATAATTCAAGTTAAAGCAAAAAAGACATACAGAGAACCATGAAGAACATTAGATACATGTGGGATATTTAGCTATGAGGACAATTAAACAGGGTTTTGGCAAGTTAAGGTATAGAATACTCAGCAGCTTAAATGAGCATGTTGCTTGATTATACAGGGAAGTTTATGGCGTATTAAGACTATACATGGAATTTTTTTAGTGTTAAAGTCTTTTTTTCTTTTTTTTATATATATTTTTATAAATTAAGATGTTTTTTTAAATACACTTAGTATTACCGAGATAAATGATGGACATTTTTGTCATTTAAACTCATTTACGTCTTTTTGGGTATTGTTATTCTTTTTTCAGTCGTATAAAGTTTTATTGTTTTTATTGCACTGTCATTTGTCACGATGATCCGATTCTGAATGAGTTCCCTGAGTTCTTCTAAACCTTTATAATCATTCACAATTGCTGAGCATTTCGTAAGCACTAAAACTCGCAAATCCGATGGATTAAAGTAAGTGAGAACCGAACCGTCAGTCTAAAAAGAACAATCCAAGGACAATTGCAACGTCGGAAAAACAAAGAAACGAAGACGTAACATGAGCACGGCACAGAAAATAAAATAAATGAAGACACGCACATATACAAAAATGAACAACACGGACCCAATAAAAACCATGGGTGAGATCAGGTGCACCGGTAGAGTAAGCATCTCCTGCTTCTTATAAGACACCCTCCGTGTTGAACATGTTGATTAAGCCAGTTCTCACTTCGACTGGATACGTTTTCTAATGTCGGTTCGCCTTGTCGACATTGCAACACAGATTATGAAGATATATATATTTTGATGATTGTTTGACACTAGTTTCATGATAAATTCTTCATATTTATATATAGTGCCATTGGTACAGGGCACTCAATTACCACATTGATTATATTTGGGTATGAGAATTTGAATATGTCGCCTAGAGTGACACCTGTATTGCTCTTCTAAAGTTCATAATGTAGTTTATGTCGTTCTGTACTTTCGTTCTTATTTGTTTCTTTGAGTTATCTTACTTAGTATGGACACAAATAAATAGTTGCTGTTTTCACACCATTCCGCATTATAATACAATATTTTTTGATTTAATGTTGCTACTGGTTGAAAATATAGGCAGATCCAGAGTTTGGAGGCATCTGGGAATTGGAACCCAAACATTTTGGATGACAATTTTAATCTCGTGCAGACGTTAGACGAATATTGGAGAAAGTGGCAAAAAGACGTTTTGCACCTCTTTTTTCGAAGTCTTATCTGGCAGTGATATTCAATATATTCTGAGATTTAGGTACTTTGCAATTATAATTAAAAACAAATACAACAAAGCTGCCACAGACAACATCAGTTACATGTTGGATTTTAAAACAGTTATATCATGTTTGGAAGGCAATTTCCCCAAAATACCATTTGAAAGGTGTTATATTTCCAGACCTCACGGGCGAGGGAGATTGCACCTTGAGACTTCGTATTTTTCGCAAATTTCCTGACCAAACATAATGTAAATGTTTAAACCTTCAAAATGACTCACGGGTGACGTCGTTTTTCGGTCTTGCGTACAAGCGTCTCGTTCATGGTTAAAAATGACTAATTATTTAGCAGATATCCGGTAGAGTGTAAAAAGTGAGAACGTTTTCAGGCAAATATCCAGCTGCTTCAGAACTTGTTTCAAATCCCATGGATTTCTCAAAAATATAATTAAAAAACATAATTCTAATTATATCGACAATATATTTGTCGATTTATGTGGTAAATATAACAGGCAGTACAGGTATTTGTATGGGCACTTATTGTACACCCCTAATTGTCGATTCTCGTCAAGGCTTAGTTTATACAAAACGTCCTGAAAAATCAAAAGAAAAACAACATGAATTTAGCTTTTCAGGATAAATTGACGATGACCTTTCACTCGGTTACCCACATTTTAGTAAATATTTACACCTTATTTACTCCAGTCAAGTGGAAATTACGTAAACAACATATTAAGTTCTGTTCTAGAAAACAACTATTCGGTATTTTTCTTATTGTCCCCATTTAATGTTTCCAACTGATGTGTTAATCTTTAACTAGATATATCATTGAGTCGTTTCACCTTAACTATCCTTGCTACGATTTCAATACAGGCGGGGAAGTGGTTGAAATAGAACAATAGAAATTGAGCTCTCGTTTAAATGAGGTAGAAATGTTACCTTTTGGATTGTTTACCATAGATGCATAATCATAAAAGTTATTTCCAATGAAAAAAATACTGTAAAACTGGAAATATTCGCGAGAATGAAATATTCGCGTTTTTTCGCGACCAACGTTTGACGCGAATTCATCAATTTCGCGAATATTTCATTACCGGTAACCTGTAATTTCATAGATAGAATTCGACTTCTATTGATGTTAGTTTTATTGAATTCGAACGTTTATGTCCAGAAAACTCTGTTGTGTCGAAATCTAATATGTTAATTCATACATTTTTACATCTAATGCCTAAACATAAATATAACCTGTTTGTGGAAGTTGAAATCAAATTTGGTAATCTCATAAAAATATTGTTAACAAATATGTCATTAATTAAATTGTGGTTTGATGGGCTTGGACACATATTGGCACCGATCAAGCTATAAATAAGACCAAGCACAAATGATTGAAATTACAATTAATCCAAATCGAATTTTATTGATCCAAGCTAATACACATTTAAATGTTTTGATTACAGAAAAAAAATAATAAATCACTTGTAATTATTTTTAATTAAAAGAAAGAAAATACTTTCCATTTCATTTTGACAATTTAATTTTTTATAACGTTTTCTCTTTGTTATGTTAGTATCAATTAGATGAAATTGGCATCGTAATACAAACTTTTTCATGTAGATAAAAGGGTTTTTGTGTTGATATCTTTGTTTCTTTATTTGATAATGACCATCAACGCGATTTTATCATTTGTCGAAGGAAGATCCGCGAATTCATCAATTCGCGAATAAATGTCCACGGACCGATTCGCGAAAATTTCCTGTCGCGAATTTATCCTGTTTTACAGTACTAGTGTTTTCTTTCCTATATTTTGAATTTATATGAAAACAGCGTAGATTGCCGTAGTTGATCGTATAGATGCACATACGATGCACAAATCGGCATAAAAGATTAATTTGGCGTCTGTCTTTCAAAGTGGATCCCCAAAAGGCCATCTTCAGATTTTGACCAAAATTTGTATACAGATTGCCAATATTCATGTGCAAATTTTTATGTCCGCCCTTTGTCGCGTTTGTCCAGATTAAAAGTTCAAACACGATCGAATTTTTATTTCCTATACATTCTTTCTGAGGTTTCTTTCAGGAATCAATTTTGCATAAAGACGAAACTGTCAACAAATCACCCTAAAAGAATACCAAATAGTATTCACCCTTATATTACACTTCAAAATCTAAGTAACACGTGTCCGAAAATCTTGAAATTTAACGAAGTGGAAATAATGAAAGTAATACATGCTCCTTTAATTGCCCCATATGTTTATTTCACAGTGAGTACAAATCACTCGCGAGTTAAAAATATAATGAAAAGTCCATTTTCTCCCTACTTAAAAACTTGAAAAAAGTGGATCCTGAAAAAGGCCATATGCAGAAATCAATTTCATATGGTTTATACGATGCATAATTATATATTTAATAATACTGCTAAATTTTGTTTCCGCCCATGCCCTTTGAGGGTGACTAGAATTTTTCCTTATTTTCTTACAGTTTTGACTATCAGATAGAGTTGGCTTATGAATAAATCAACGACAATTGTATATTTCTCATATATCTGTACTATACAGCGATTGTTGCAGCATAAGATACATAGTAGGTGAAATGTAAAAAAATACCGCAAATGTTAGAAATTTGATTTTTTTACCGTGGCTGTGTCCTCACACATCTTGTTTATTTGAGGAGATGACAGGTAAACAAATTTACAGGGGAGACAATTTTTGTGAACTACTTCCCGGCCTGGCCATTTTGAAAATGACGGTCAACGAACAATTTTCAACACCGGTTTTGAAGTCGCAACATCAATATCCTTTTGGAAACCAAATTCCCGCAATATAGACATATTAATTCTCATATATGACTTTAGATCCTTGCATAACAGGAGACGCTTAACTTAACAAAACTACCAAGTCTCACACCAAAGGAGTTTATGTGGACATAATAACAATGAAAGAATATTGAGTATATACACATTAGACAAAGTCTCTACAAATACGTTGTAAACAAAGAAATGGAACAACGCTTTTATTTTTTTGGTCACCACGAGGTCTTCAACAATCCTCATAGTAAGTTTAAGACGGTCTCTAGCACCGGCTTGACCTCAATTTATCTCCATGTTTTTTTCTCAGAGTTATGCTTTTTAAAAGGATTATGAAATTTGAATATCTTCGTGACAACTCTTTGAAAGTAGATGTTATCACTCTCTTTTACATCATAAACACATATTGTACGTATAAATAAATTTTCTATAATGTATCAGATCATTGAATTTGAAGAAAAATTTGAAGTTTCGATCCGATGTCTGATTCAAGATTCTTTTTTCACTTAGTACTGGGATGGTCATTTCTTTTAACCGTCTGGTTTAGCATGCCATAGAACCGTTTAACTTACCATTTCTTTTGAAATGCCTGTACCAGGTCAGTTCTATTTCTGTCAACAATTTTTCCAGTGGCTTCCACCTGATTTGTCTTTTTATCTCATAGACTTCGGCTCGTGATAACCTGTTCGGAAATTTTGTTATTACCCCCATTCGCTAAAAATACTCGCGAAGAGCAATGACATCAACAAGTACTCTTGTCTAAGAAGAGATGATGTCGAATTGTTGAAAAGGGATATTAAAGCATCATCGTCGTCACAATTTCATGTGAAAATAAGTCTGAAGTTACAGGTTATGGTGAAGCAGAATTGGTTAAAAAGAACTCGGCAACCGGAGAAAATGCCTTCATTATCTTCGATGTTATGATTCACACCCACCTCATCCTGATATTGGGCTCCAAGAACTGCTCACTCTGAAGATCGAAATGAGCGTTTTCATTTTGATATGGACGCCCCTCCTTTTGGTAAGTTTTGCTGGGGTTGGTAGGATGTGCCCCTTGTAGGATTGAATTTATTCAAGGCTTGGCTGATTAGTCTCCATTAGGAGAGAGTACTTTTAACGATTGTTTGAAATTCTTTTGATAAAAACTCCTCATTGGTGAATTATGTCCGCCAATAACCTTTATGTGCTACTTTTCCTAGGTCTTTGATCAGATATAACTCAACTTCACAGGATTATTGAATACAATTCGTAGTCGTGTATATTATGATATATGAATGATCGACCCCTTTACCACTAAGGTATATGCCTTTCTTACTTGAAAATTAGTCAAATTGTGTCTGTAGGCGTTTCTTCTTCGGCATCTTTCATTGGACTGCAACCAAACATTACATGATTGTTGACCACAATGCCGAGTGGTGCATATTGATTTACTTATTTTTCGCAAACATAGCTCTCTATGTCTAAACATTTTCAAATTGAGTCAGTAGTGGACTGAAAAACATTCCTTTTTGTGAATACACTAATGCTTCAGGTTGGTCTTCTCCTCGTTTCTTATGTCATTTGGTCGTATTAATCTCGGGTTCTCACCCTTGGCTATTAAGAACTTCAACGTCTCTTTTACCCTCATATTGCCTAAGGTCGGGAATCTCGTCTTCTGTCTGCTGACGCGATTGTTACATGTGTCTCCTTCGAAGCAAAACCTTTCCTGGTTTGCTCTTCTTTTACCTCCCTTTTGGGTTGTGGGTTGGTAAACATCTCCTTTTATCCTGGAAGGAATTCATGTTATCACTATTTTTAGCAACCTGTGACGACATGCCAACTCTTTCACCAGTTTCTTCTCAGACGTACATCTCACATATAACACTGTAGGAACGTCATGTTCATGATCTATGAAATACTCATCTGGAACAAAGGATTTCTCAAGCTGTGTATATAGTAATGGGGGGGGGGGGGGGTAAGAACAAAATTACCGAAGAGAATTGTCTAGAGGACAAAAAGACAGAGAGAGTGTTAAACCTAAAAAATTGTAAACCACAATGATCCTGACTTGGTACAGACATTTCAAAAGAAATGATACGTTAAATCAGTATTTTGGCGCACCAAACCTTCCATTCTATTGTGGAAGTATCCGGTAACAACTCGACAGCAATTGCTTTTGAAAAGGTCGAAGACAGTGAAAGGAATGTTCAATCCCAGTGTTATGTAAAATGAATCTTGAATAAGAGTTCGGACCGAAACTTTTAAATTTTCCCACAAGGGACTGATATCTATTGACGATCTATATAAGATTTTTAAAAATCCTATGAGACGGAATTTTTTTTTGAAGCCTTGATTAATAAAGCGGTCACGGGGATAACTATACCTAATGAGAAAGTCTGCTTATTATTTCTCCGATCACAGGAGAAGAAGTTAGAATATAACTGTCCATTTAAGGGAAATTAAAGTAGTCCCTTTTGGCACTGAGATGACCATTTTCGTCAAATTTGAAATGCAAGTCCAAAAAAACATGGAGCTCTTGCAGTTTCTGTTTAACCCGTATCTCTAATGCTTTTAATACTTTGATGGTATTTATTTGGAAAAATCATCAATGTATCTACAAATGAGATTGAAGGATCTAGCATCTTTAAATTTATGATCTTTTCGAGTCCCTAAAGGTATTCAGTCTCGTAGGAAAGAGTTTAAGAACAAGCCTGAGAGTAGAGGAGCACAATTTGTGCTCATTAATATACCAGCTTGCTCTTCGTAAAAAGCACCTCCATTTGTGAAAAATGTTATCAATTAACAATCAAGCATACAATCAAGCATACTGCACATCTGTTTGTCATCGTTGCATTCTTTTTCTTTTAAATTGGTTTTTGAAAAAAAAACGTGGATTTACAATCTAATACAACAATTTTATTTAAATCGGCAAAGACCTTTTGAATGATACCATTGATTCGTGATTCATTACGGGGAAAATTGTATAAATTGTGAAACAAGAGGCTCTTAAGAACCTGTATCGCTCACCTGGATCTACAAAGCTTTGATTTGATCTGCACTGAAGAGACATGTTGTTGAACATGTTGAATTTACAGTAACTTCAGTACTAAAATTATTTTCATAAAGTAAAATCAAATAACTAAATACCGAAGTCACTGTGAATTTACTTTCTGCATATGTGCATTTCGACAACTTATGTCTCTTCAGTGCAGATAAAATCTAAACATTTGGAAGACCAGGAACTCAAAGATGTTTAAAAAGTGACAGAGAACAAATAACCAATATGATCAAGCCATGGCAAAAACTAGAAAACCAGAGGATTGGAAGACCAAAGATATGTTATATTTTGAATATTTGATAACATAAAAATATAGCATTCAAAACTAATGAGGAAATCACAATGAGTACTTTCATAAACACCAAGAGCGACATCTGGTCCTCTTAAAGGGGTAGCATGTACTGCTGAGTATATATAGCACCTTATGTTCAAGTATTAAATGTTTTTTTACTTGACATAATGACACAATACAGGAACCATATAGGTGACAAGGTAAATCAAAAGACACCAGTTGACAGATTGTGATCTCAATAAGTTGATGCATGGTATTCTAGAACTGAAGTGAATTTTACAACAAACTTGGATGAACAAAAGTGAAAAAAAACTCAGGGTTCTACAGGTCAACTTATAAAGTAGGGACATCATTTCAAGTATTTAAGTTTCCAATGAAGTAGAAGCGAACAGAACACAACTTTTTAATTATACTGTTTATAGCTGTATCATAAAATTATTAGCGGTCATATGGATATGTACATCTAGTTTCTCAAGATTGCATCTATTGAATGGATTATGTTGACGTTGAATTTACGTATACTATGTTTCATTATTTTTTCTTCAAATGTATCTATCTTCGATGATTTCAAATGCATTTTGCAAAGAAAAAAACTACAGATATAAATCCAGTTTTATTGCAAATATAGGAATGAAATAAATAATACACTAAACATGATAATTATTAAATAAAATGTTACACTGGTATATGTAATAGACAATAGATATTAACAATACTTTACAGTGAACATGTTTTGTCCATTTTGAAGTCCTAAATTAATGTCATTTCAGAAAACATTTTATTTCACAAAGATTAAATAAAATGTTACACAAACTAAAATAACATAATATATGCAATAGACAATAGATATTAACAGTATATTGAAGTGAAGATGTTTTGTCCATTTCGAAGTCCTAATTTAATGTGATTTCACAATAGTTTTTCTCTGCAACTGAAAATAAAAATAGTAATCGACTAAAAATGTTCATGCTGTTACAATATATCACTACATACAATATGCACTTTCACTAATTTCTATGCTATACTTCCCCTTTATATAGTGAAATAAAAATCATAATAATTAGATGCAAGCTACTGTATGTCTGATTACTGTTATTTTCGGACAGCAAAATGACAACAGCATTATTAATAGTATGGCAGCAATACTCCACTATATTAATAAGTGCAAAACTCATTCATCTAGCTTGTATTTTCATATGTTGTGGTACATTTTATGTTTTTTTTTATTTCAACATTTTTGGGCTTTCTTGTACATTTTGTCTTATTTGCACTTCTTTTCAAGCTGCCCAAGAACACATTAATTTGAGTATTAATGCAGTATTGTCAATTGGAAAAAAGACAATTATCAGACACGCAGCAACAGCATACAAATTCTATGTTGCTCTTAGCAATTAGCAATTTCAGTTTAAACATCAAATAGATATATATATATAAAGAGAAAAATTGCTTTCAAGAAATTACATCATTATGTTTTTTGTAATGCATGGATAAATAAATGGAAATCAGTGTGCTTTATGCTGACACCGTGTTAAACATGTAATATAAATATGCACAGTTGAAAACATTACAGTTAGTACTATAAAGTTCATATACCGGTATTGCCAAAACAATCAGTATTATTTCAAGCATAAGTCTGTGTATTTACCTCATAATATGGTTACAATACACACAAAACATATTCTGCATTATAAAATGAATAACACAATAAAACACAAACACATTAAATAGTAAAGACAAGAACATATGTACAAAAAAAAGATAAGAATGTTCTCCTCAAAAACCAGTTTTGTAATCCCTTGCTAATTACTGCTTTCAAAAGGACAAGTAATAAATGTGAAATTATTTTGCATTGCCATTTTAAAAGTTTGATTTAGGATTATTCTCTCAACTTTATTAAAGACAACATAAAAGGAACACCATTATATGATAAATTAAATAAAATATGAAAAATAAAGAGTGGTTAATCGATTGCTTCAAGTGGAGAAATAACAATAATTAAATCAACACAATGCTTTACATCAAAATAGTGAAACAATTCACTTCAATAAAATGCCTTTCTATGAGTGTAAACATATAAGAAACACTTGTAATCAGAAGAAAAATACTGCAGTATTATAAACTCCTACACTTTTTTTGTCAAGAAAAAAAATGAAAGTGAGGTTAAAAGAAAAAATCCTAGATTCACATCCCATAAGATTTCTTTGCTATTTTTATTGTGTTCTTCCAAAATTTTCAACATTTTAAAACTACATGTATATTTCATTACAAAAATTAATAAAAAATTTGATGCCCACCCTGAAATTTTTCAAAAGGTTAAAACAGAATCCAGCATCTTTTTTTTTGATAATGACCTTACTGAAAAAGAAGTGCGACATTGCTCAGAAATAATATATTAATACAGGAGTCCTGCAGTTGCCAATCAAATAAGATCATGCTAATTTAAATTTATAGAAGGCACTCTATCACAATTGTCAATAGGCTCATCACAAAATAAATTCAACTTCTGCCAAGTATTATAACATAAAAACAGTTATTCTTGCCCTCCCTCCCCACATCCAAAAATAGTTTGAATAAATGTTTATGATAATATTATAATTGATTATGTTTTTTTAATATGTATAATATATGGCAGTGTAATCTGGGGTATATTTTCACCTTCTTCATCAGCATGTAAGAAAAAGAACAACTATATCTTTATATTTATGAAATATATACTTGGTGTAAACAAAAAATCTAGTAACTTAGCAGTGATGTCTGAATTGGGAAGATATCCAATCTATTTTTCTATTATTTTGCCCATGTTAAAATTGTACAGATGGATTATTGTATGACGCATATATTTGCAATAAAGATCTTCATCTCAGTAATATTGTATCATGGTATTCTAGTATTGATTTTATATTAAAAGAATTAGATTTACCTAATTTGAATATGAGCTTGAAATCTCTCTGCAACCTAGTTAAAGACAAACTATGTAAAAGTTTTCAAAAATTTTGGTCTAACTTCAGACAAGATACTTTGGAATCTGATCATGGTAAACTAATTACTTATTTTTCTTTCAAAAACTCATTTGGCAGAGAGAAGTATCTAGACTTAAAAGAATTTAAACTAAGGCAAGTATTATGTAAAATTAGAATAAGTGCCCATCCTCTTCAAGTGGAAACAGACAGATATTCAAAAAAATATATAGAAAAATCCAAAAGAATGTGTAAACACTACACCTTAGCTAAAGTTGAAGATGAAGAACCCTTCACATTTGAATGTCCAAAATATAACTCAGAAAGGTTACAATTTTTCAATACGATATCATCTTCCTTAGTTAATTTTAAAAATTTAAACATGACCACAAAATTTAATTGGCTTTTTATTCAGGAAGATACTAAATTACTAAAAGTATTTGCAACTTATTTGAATGATTGTCTTGACATAAAAAGAAATTAATAATACACCATTGCAAATGTATGTACATGTATCTGGTATTATGATAATTCTTTGGTTTGATTAATTGACTGGCTTTGAACCGGGTAATGGATTAATATTCATTGGTTAATTATCATACTATAGTATATTCTGTTGTATAATTATTAATGTTAAAACCATTGTTTGTAATTATTTGCTCTTTATGGGCCCTGTAATTGGAATAATAAAGTATTTCTATTTCTATTTCTATTTCTATAATAGTTTATAGCATTTGGGATGTACGAGGAGGATGGGGGCAACAAAAAATGAATCGGAGTGGGAACCCATCATTTAGTAAACCACTCTTATGAACTTTGCACATCGCAAAAGCGATGTGAAATGTTCATTAAATATTCTGTGCGGTTTCATTTATATATCACAAAATCATAGATCTAATGTTGTGTAGACAATCTTGTGGTCTGACCAGTATGCTTCAACTACATCTGTTTCAATATTCAAATTTGAATTCACTTTAATAAACATTAAATCCAAAAGTGATCCATAGTCTGTGGTAACTTTTGATATAACTTGTTTGCAATTGAAGTTTTGTTCCATAAACTGCAAGAAATGACCATTCCCAGAAAGCATCTCCAAATTGTCTAAGGCAGGTAGTAGTTTATTCATAAATACACCCTTAAGATTGTCCAAACCACATTGTGGTGATTTAATACAACTGCTTGTATATGTCCTTTTCCTGAAGTAACATCCACCTTGATAAATTCCACAAGTGGACATGAATATTTTACAATGTCCTCTATCATATATTCATACCTTATCATGGGCTTGCCTTACAAACAAGGCAAGCCCATGATAAGGTCTTGTTTCTCCAATTTGTTCCTGATCATTTCTGTTAGGTAATGCAAATCTTGGTAAACTATATTCGTCATCTGAATCCCTGCCTGTAAGTCTTGTTTCTGCAATACCGATGATATCTGCATTCATAATATTTGGTTCTTGCTTAACATCTTGGAAATGTGCATGAATTGACCTGGCATTGTTGAAAACAACTTTAAAACTTCATTTCCTATGGTGTATAATGGTTTATAACACAATTCTAAAACTCCCTGGGTCTTTAATCTTATCAATTCCTCTTTTACAGCATCTGAAACTGTTATTTTGGTTTCACATAAGTCTAATATATGTAAACCATGTAAAGATCTAACTCTACTGAGAGCTACATAATGTATGTGTGGTATTTTGACTTTACATTTTGAATTAAGACTTACAACAACTTCATCAACTGGATCCCCTAGTGACTAATGTATTGTTTTGGCAGCAGATGGACGAAGAGGAAACTGTATTCTCTCAAATGACTTGTATCTGTATGTAAATGATCTTTTGATGTCAAAAATTGGAGTCCATAACTTGTTTTTGTTGTACAGGTACTGTATTTTTGTCTTGTTGATTTTCCAATATCTTCATCATCAAATAACACCCATACAATAATAGGTCTTGATGTTCTCTCTTTTTGCCTATTTTCTACCAACTTAACTTCACAAGAAGAACCATCTGTGAGACCATCCATTACATCTATATTGGCTGTCAGATCATTCCTCATACCAACTGCAAGTGTTACTTCAGTAGCAAGGTTTGCTGTATCTGACTGATTTTTTGGCAAACAGTTCAACATTTTCTTTTTGACATCTGCAGACACATCAGCAACAACTATATCAAAGGCCTTCACAATAACCTTCTGTGTTTGCAGTCTTTCAATATACTGCAAGTTAAAACTATCAACAAGTTGATTTTCAACAAATAAATGGTTAGCTGTGGAAGGATACTGTGGATCATCAGATGTTACAACACGGGAGTGTAAAGTTAATAAATCTTCTTCTGTTAGTTTATCTTCTCTTAGTCTATTCAGAAGTTCTGCAAAATCTCTGTCCTCCTTTTGTCTCATAATTTCTGTCAGCTCGTGCATTCTGAATAACTCTTTCCAGTAGTTTGGTGATAAAGATGAAAGGTCATTCTGAAGATCATCAAAAATCCACCTATTTTATACTGGCTTCAGTTGAAATCCCTACTGTTAATATGCTTACTCCTCCAAATACCTGCCTATTATCCTTTATCTTTTGTAGTCTTGTCTGAAGAGGAGAGAACATTTTGTTTCCAACCATTGAAATTTCATCAATAATTATAACTGACAAATACTTCATTCTAAAATTGTTTAAGACATCACAAGGCAATGACTGATTGAATCCTTTACTGGGTTGTATACTAAATGCACTGTGAATAGTTACACCGTTTATATTGTAAGCAGCTTTCCCAGTAGGTGCACAGAGTAGTATCCTTATATCATCTGGATCTTCTCCTTCCTTTGAACATAGGTATCTGTAAACTTTGAAAAAGAGCTTTCACTAGTACTGACTTGCCTACTCCAGCACCTCCAGTTAAAAAGGCATATAATGGTTCATCTTTGGTCTTAATCCAATTAATGACATAATGGAAAAATTCTCTCTGTTTACATTCAAAGATCTACACATCAAGTGGTAATCATTGTTATTCATTCTTGTTCCTTGTAAAGTTGTTTCTACTGGTCTCTAAGATATTCCGAGATCTTGGCCAGTGTCATAATTTCTTTGTACTACTGGGCGATCTGGATTGAAATGTACATATTGTTCAGCATCAACACTACCCTCTTCAATATCTTCAAGTTCAGTTTGTTGGGTTCCTGGTGCTATTTCGTCATATTCTGAACAATCATTTTCAGCTTGTTCCATAGCCCTTTCCAATTCTTCAACATTTTTCTCATAATGTTTAGCCTTGCTTTCTATGCTCCTGCTTACAGTATTGTACATTTGCTCAAATGTTTCATGACAGCCCTTCAAATTACTCTCATTTCTCCAAGGATGATACAACATTAACCTTTCGTTATAGAAATTCTCCGAATCTGTTTTTTACTGAACTTTACATGTCTTATAACTCTGAAATTATTCAGTTTTACGGTCGACATCATCATCTTGTGGACCGCTATGGGATATCTGTTTCCCACATGACAACAGATCTTTCCCTTTTAAGCTTAATTGTTGTTTCCTCTACCGAATTTGACTTTACTACCGGATTTGACATGTTAAACACGGCGGGTGTCTTATAAGAAGAAGGAGATGCTGACTCTACCGTTGCACCTGATCTCACCCATGGTTTTATATTGGGTCCGTGTTGTTCATCTTTGTGTGTGAGTGTCTTCATTTTTCTTTTCTGTGCTGTACCCATGTTGTGTCATTGTTTTTTCTGCCTTTTTTGTCTCTGGTGTTGCCATTGTCCTTGGATTGTTCGCTTTTAGATTGACGGTTCGGTTCTCACTTACTTTATTCCTTTGTCTAATGACAATACCATTTTTTTAAAGGTTATATTAATTTTTATACCAGGTTGTCTGTTTTCTTCATCATCTTGTTCATCTTCATTTTGCATTTCATCAGTATCATTCTCTTCATCAGTTTCACTGTCAATTGACTGACCATCAGATTTTTTTTTCGGGTACTTAATTTCCAACTGTGAAATGTAGTCAGCAAGACACCAGTTTTCAAGGGCTTGTGAACGCTTAGAGTAACGTTTAATATCATTGTCAGCCTCGATATCAGTGGACTGCGGGGACAATTTCTCTAATACCGACTTTTGCTTAAGTAAGAAAGTCCTTTTGTTTTCTGGTGATTTGTTAATGAAAGTTACCTGTCTTGTTGTTTTTGTTAAAGGCATCTGAAGTGTCAGGTATACTGCTTCTTGTGCACAAGTATCATCAACATTTGTGAAATAGTTCCCTATGTGCCTAACTTGGCGCTTCAAATCCATGTTACCCTGTCTTGCTTCTTTGGCAGCTTGATCAAGCAGAGCACTCATTCCATTCTGTGATTTACTTATATAAGATACAATGAACATGGCACATGCATAGGGATCAAGAACAAACTGCAAGTCATGGTTAGCTTTCCATGCAGAGAGAACTATCTTCATATATGGATTGATGCGTACCTCAGATGGTTTTCTTTGTAAAAACACTTCTGGACCATTTAGACTACTTCTGATTATTTTTATATATTCCTCTTCATTTATTTTAGATAATCATTTAAAAATTCTTCAAATGTCATTGTATTTGCATTTTCAAGGTCATGTAATAGTTTAATTTTCTGCTGCAAATCTTTGTACAATGCTTTGTATTTGTCAACATCTGTTTCAAGTGGTTCCAAAATCACTGTACTTCTCATTGGTGGTAATGGAAAACCAAATCGACACACTGGATGACCCTTTTTTCTACATGTTTTAGAATGTTTATGTGTCTGCAAATTCACCAAATCCTGTAACTCTGCTGAAATTGCGCAAGAGACATATAAATCAATATAATCCACTTTTTCTTGCTCTGAATCACGTTTATAGACAGGGGCATTTTCAACCCACACTAACATGTGAATATGAGGAGAACCTCTTTGTTGAAATTCAACCCTATAAAAATAATCTGAAATTTTTCCAATTGGCTGAAATTCACTTTTTAATACTAATTTTATAAACTGTTGAACACGAAAATAAAAAAACGAGCACATGTTACAGGATCTTTCTGGACTACAGCAGTTTTTCCTACCACGTCATATTTTCTAATTCTTCATCTGTATAATTTCTGCCATTATTCAAGTTTCCAAGAACCCTAAGCAAATCATTCCACCTTGTGTCTACACAGAGGAAAATGATCCAAACCAAGTAGGCAGACCAAGCTGTTTTATCATTGCAAACAAATCTTTTTTCCTCTTTTCCAAGTAAACAGGTGAGTTTCTAAGGGTTCCAAAAATAAAATAGCCTTCATCTAATCTGACCAGATCTTTCACAGTTGAAGGTTCCAGTACATCTTTGGCTGTCCATTTCTTCCCTTCAGATTTGCATCAGATTAACTTATCTGAAATTTTTTTAAGTTTAAAAAACAAATTCGGCACAGATTGTGCTGCCCTTCAATCAACTAATCTAAGTTCCCATTTAACAATGTCAGTATAGTGGACAGGAAAACATCTGTCTTTGTTATCAGCCCGCTTTTGTCCACAAAATATAGAAGGAAAAGGCAAATACTCTGAATCAGGATCATTATACAGACTAAGCGGGTGTTGGCCTACCCCTGGTGCAAAAACATACTCTTTGTCATAGGATGGGTCTGCATCAGTCTCATCTAACAATGTGTCAGTGTTGCCTACATAAAGTTCTGTTTCATCTACCTCACAGAAATTATCTAAATCTTCATCATCTTCATTTTGCTCGTTGTTAACTGCTTGATCTGTGATTCCATCAGTATCATCAATTCTGTTTATTGTATCTATTTTACTCATCCAATCACTATCTATCTGTAATCCTGACAACTTGTACATTTCAATTGTTCTCGTTAAATAATGTAAAGCACAAATCACAGCTAATGGCCTAACATTTTCAGAAAAATCATGTTTTTGTAACTCATTTTCTTTTCCAACTTCACAGGTATAGTGCCTGACTGTTCCAAGTTCCGTGGAAATAGGTAATAGTAGGTTGTACATCAACAGGAACATTAACTACATTGCCGTTTACTGAAAACTGTCCTCCCCTGTGTTTTCTTCTATACTGGGTCCAATGTAAAACAATGTTCCCTGCTTGCGTCAATCTTGGATATAGGGCAGAGCCGTATAACATTTTTTTATGCAGTGGACCACCAAAGAACTATTGTAACCAAGTTTGGTTCCAATTGGCTCAGCAGTTTCAGAGAAGAAGATCTTTGAATGTGCTTTCCCATAGGGTCCAATGTTAAAACTATGTTCCCAGCTAGCGGCCATATTGGATAGCACAGACCTGGAAAACACCTTTTTTGTAGTGGACCATTGTAGCCAAGCTTGGTTCTAATTTGCTTAGCCGTTTCATTGAAGGTCTTGAAATGTGTTTACCCATTGGGTCCAATGTTAAAACTATGTTCCCTGCTGATGGCCATCTTGGTTATAGCGTGGACCTGAAAAACACCTATTTTGCAGGGGACCACCAAAGGACTATTATTGCCTACTTCGGTTCCAATTGGCTAAGTAGTTTCAGAGAAGATCTTTGAACATATTTTCCCTTAGGGTCCAATGTTAAAACTATGTTCCCCTCTGGAGGCCATGTTGGATATAGGGCGAACCTGAAAAACATATTTTGTGCAGGGGACCATCCAATGACTATTGTGGCCAAGTTTGGTTCCAATTGGCTCAGTAGTTTCAGAGAAGAAGATCTTTGAACATATTATCCCATAGGTCCAATGTTAAAACTATGTTTCCCGTTGGCGGCCATCTTGGATATTGCACTGACCTAAAAACACCATTTTTGCAAGGGACCACCCAAGGACTATAGTGGCCAAGTTTGGTTCCAATTGGCTCAGTAATTTCAGAGAAGATCTTTGAATGTGTTTTCCTATAGGGTCCAATGTTAAAACAATGTTCCCCACAGGCGGCATGTTGGATATAGCGCAAACCTGAAAAACAATATTTTTGTAAGGGATCACCCAAGGACTATTGTGGCCAAGTTTGGTGGCAATTGGCTCAATAGTTTCAGAGAAGATTTTTGAACATGTTTTCCCATAGGGTCCAATGTTAAAACTATGTTTCCCGCTCTCGGCCATCTTGGATATAGCGCAGACCTGAAAAACACCTTTTTTGCAGGGACCTTCCAAGGACTTTTGTGGCCAAGTTTGGTTCCAATTGGCTCAATAGTTTCAGAGAAGAAGGTCTTTGAACATGTTATCTGATAAGTTCCAATGTTAAAACTATGTTTCCTGCTGGCACCCATCTTGGATATAGCGCGGACCTGAAAAACACCTCTTTTGCAAGGACCACCTAAGAACTATTGCGGCCAAGTTTGGTACCATTTGGCTCAGTAGTTTCAGAGAAGAAGATCTCTGAACATATTATCCCATAGGTCCAATGTTAGAACTATGTTTCCCGCTGGTGGCCATCTTGGATATTGCACTGACATGAAAAACACCCTTTTTGCAAGGAACCACCCAAGGACTATTGTGGCCAAGTTTGGTTCCAATTGGCCCAGTAGTTTCAGACAAGATCTTTGAATGCGTTTTCCCATAGGGTCCAATGTTAAAACTATGTTCCCCACTGGTAGCCATGTTGGATATAGTGCGAACCTGAAAAACACCTTTTTTTGTAAGGGACCACCCAAGGACTATTGTGGCCAAGTTTGGTGACAATTAGCCCAGTAGTTTCAGAGAAGAAGATCTTTGAACATGTTTTCCCATAGGGTCCAATATTCAAACTATGTTTCCCGCTGGCGGCCATCTTGGATATCGCGCGGACCTGAAAAAACACCATTTTTGTAAGGGACAACCCAAGGACTGTTGTGGCCAAGTTTGGTTCCAATTGGCCCAGTAGTTTCAGCCGAGAAGATCTTTGAATGAAAAGTTTACGCCGGACGGACGACGGACACAGAGTGATGGCAAAAGCTCACCCTGGCATTAGCCAGGTGAGCTAAAAATCATAAGTTTTAAGAGAAAATGTTTGAGAAAATGAACGGAATTTAAGATTAAAAAAAATCTTTTGAATTTTTAAGCATCTTATGATTTATGTCACTTCCAGCATGGATATTCTAGCGGCATGTTTGATGCCTGTCCTTGACTCTAGACAAAATCGTAGTTAGTTCAATAGACAGTTAAGTAGTGGAACAGGATGAAAATACAGCGATGTTCTAGTATTGTCCCTTTTATGGGTTCCTGTGCAATTAAGATTTACAATACTGGTAGGGTAGGTCTTGATTTTTACTTTTTGATTGAATATTCAAAGTGGATATGAATGACCTGTGATGGAGAGGATTTCATCTCTGTCAAATGAAACTCTTTTATATGTAGTTTTACCAGGTGCGCAGGTGCGTTAAGATTAATGCCTAGGCAGTTGTAATAATGTGCTTTGCATACAACAAAGATGTTGTTAGAAGCTTTGTCTGTAGGTACAACAAAAATATTATGGAATGTAGATAAACACTTATAGGCTTCAAAATCTTCAAATACAGACTTACGTCGATTGTTTACACTTTTGCATAATTTGTGAACACTTCCGTACTAAAGTACTAAAAAAATACCGTAGTTGCATGAAAAAAAACCCAATAAATTTCGTTATGCTGTACACGTGTTTCAAGGATTTAAGTTTTTCCAAGAAATCTTTAGAATTTTTAAGTATCCATGCATAGTGATTAACGTCACTTCGGGCATGGATATTCTTGCAATGAAACTCTTTTGTATCTAGCATTACCTGGTGTATCGTGATCAATGCGTAGTCCTTTGATCGGGCAGTTGTAATAATGTGCTTTACATACGATGTTTTTAGAAACTTTGTCTGCAGGTACAATAACATATTTGTCATGTAATGTAGAAAGGCTTTAACGGGGTTCAGGATCAGGATCTTTCATATACATTCTTAGTCGTCGATTGTTAACACATCTGCATAATTTGTTAACACATCTGCATAATTTGTTAACACAACTCCGCACTGAGGATCAAATGGATCTTACCCAATCTTACAAAGACTTGGTTCGTCTCTCTCTCTTTAAACCACGATCTTGCGTTATCCTCTATAGTTAATATTAATCTTAAAATTCAAATTAATACCCTGTGGTTCTCGGGATTTCGGACTATTTTAGACCACCTTGTGTAAAATTTGTTTTAAATAATCTTAAGATCACCGTCAATGACATGTCCAGATGGACTGTAAGCTAAAGAAGAGGTAGAAAAGTCGCATGTTAGAGGAGATATCAGAAAATTTTCCATGTTTCGGTTTTACAATTTTTCCTCTAAAAGTCTTCGTATAGCGATACTATAGGTTACTCCTTGAAACAAGTATACAGCACAACGAAATACTGTATTTTATGCAGCTTCGGTATTTTTGTGTTTTTAGATTGGTCTTAGAAATGAGGAAGGGTGGAAGAAGTTAACTCTTTGCGCTTCAAGATTTTGCTGATGTTGATAGGATCTATTCGTTTTAATGAACGGAATAGAATAACGTACTATCAGAGTGGAGTGAGTGCTGACATCATACAATTAAAATATTAATACACAGAACTTCAGAAGACTGTCGTTTTAGCCTTAAAAGCGTAGCCTTAATGCTTTATATTGCTAGCAGACGTATAAACTTCATCTTTACACGTACCCATTTATACGTGCTAACATTTGTTATTGGGTTCACAAACAATGTTTAAATAAAGTTCCAAATTATATTAAGTTTCAAATGTTTATTTGACATCATTTTCAGGATATAAAGATTTTTTTCTTTTTGAACATTTATCACTGCTAACACATTATCATAAAGACAAGTGGGTTCAAAATTTTTCAGAATGCAGGATTCAGTTTCATTTACAATGCACAAACATTCAAAATAATTTCCATTTGCCTAATTCAGAGCTTTTTTTTTTATCACAGCCTTGAATTTCATACTGCTAGTGCTTTAGTTATGTGGCGTTCTTGTTCATTTTGTTTATTTGTTTTGTCTTTGTCATACTGTCTCAATTGAAGTTTGATATGAATTGCCGTGATTTTGGATTTATGATTTTAGAATTCCCCCTTTCCTCGTTCTTGCTTCGGTATTCGTTTGCCGATGTCTTCTAATCTCCCTGTGTAGTTACTTATGAATATTCTTTATAGTTTTAATGTCACATCCTAATATGAATCCATCTAAAAAACTTGTATTCTAGATGGTTGTTACCGGTAGTTTGCATTTCTTGTGTCGTTTTCTGTATTTTTTCTTCTGTTCACTGCATTTAGATTTAATGTTTCATTACGGTTTGCTATTTGATGTTTATCGTTTTCTCCCGACAGGAAACCATGTAGATGCAAATAAAAAGTCAATTTTATGATAAGTAAAATTTATTGACTAAAATAAATTTATATAAATGCATAATATTTTGGACAAATGCATTTCTGTAAAATCAAAGTATCACAAATAATTCATGTATGGACAGACGTAATGTAAAAAAAAAATAAATTAAAAAAATCCCATCAAAAAACTTCTAGCCACAAGCCTCGGATTCCATTGTATATTAAGTTTCAAATGTTTATTGGACACCATATTCAGGATATGAAGATTTTTTTTTCTTTTTGAACATTTATCACTGCTAACACATTATCAGAAAGACAAGTGGGTTCAAAATTTTTTCAGAATGCAGCATTTAGTTTCATTTACAATGCACAAACATTCAAAATCATTTCAATTTGCCTAGTTCAGAGTTTTTTTGTATCACAGCCTTGAATTTATTTTAATGATCTTTCAATAGATATTCTATATTATATTCCATTTACGAAAGCATAAACAGTTTTGTAATATTTGAAAGATCAATAATGATTACAAAGTAAATAAATAACCGAACGTCAGTTTCTCTTAATGGCTGCTTAAAACGACATATATACTGTTTTTGTAAATCATTTTGTTACTGGAAGTCGACTGGTCACAATTTCTTTAAAATAATTCAATGTGACACGAATTATATGTAAAAATTCCAACGTTTTTTATTTTGATTTGTAAAAATTCAAAATCGAGGAAACGCTTTGATTATATATTTGAAACTCGCCGACACATCAAATGCCCCGAGCAAATCTTTCATTTCTGAAATCCTAACCCCAATGTATTTGAAAAAAGGAGAGAAAATGGTAGGGTTGAATTGTTTTTAACTTTCTGGTTATAAATATAAAATATTCTGACATTTATCTCAGTTAATTATGAACTCTGAATAATTGGTTGATTTGATATTTCAAAAAGCGTTTAAAATATTTTGCGTAGTAATGTTTTATACTGTCATCTATTCTAACGGACGGCACCTTGAGTTTGGTTTCTAAACTGCAAACAATACTTGTGGTGAATCTTCTAACCCTACTACTTTAATTTGCTTCAGTTTGTTGTGGAAAATAACGTTCTTGCCCTCCAGTGTAACTTTTGTGTTCTTTAACACCAGTTTCTGTAAGCTGCGGTTATCAGCGATTGCTTCTGCCAGGATTTGGCACATTTCAGTTCCTAGCTCACATTTGCTTAAATCTAAAATTTGAAGTGTTCTTGTAAGACGGAGGCACTCTGACAAAGTAATGACACCTGGTCGATCAAGCTTAGCCCCACATAATTTTAAATGTTTAATGGTTGGGCAGAGTTTAAGCCCCTGCAACACTGCGACAAATTCTGAACCTGCAAGTTGTGTTGAGCTAATGTCTAACTTTTGTAACGATTCTGCGTGCTCTAGTTTGTAACTGAGTTCGCCTGCGCACATCATATTAAGTCTACATCCTGTGAAATTTAAGTCTTGAATCGTTGTAGGAAGATGTTGCAGTACAAAATACACAATGGCAGCAACTTTTGCATTCAGAAATGAAAATTCTTTCGTTTTCGTCATATTTTCGCACGCATTTTGTAATGTAGCCCATGTATCCGCCGACACGTGTTTTGGAGACTTTTTACAAACGTCCGACAAAATAACACTCTCTACAGAGCTTATATTCGTCATGAAAGCATTCAAAAACCTGGCCATCAAGTCTAAGGTAGACCAATATATCTTCAGGTTTTTAATAACGCCTGCCTTGGCCACTTCTGCTGCCAGATTTATATAAATTGATGCTTGACTTGTGTACGAAGGTTGAAGAAATAGTTCCAGATAAGATATTCTATTAGCTTCATTTGTCATTACCCGAGGCAGAGCTTCCAGTGTTCTAGATGGAATAATTCCATCACGTTTAATAATCATTCTAACTGGTAATGATTGAGCAACGATCTCGCACATATCTTCTCTAAATTCACATTCCGTCAGACTTTGTAAGCTAATGTTGTAATCCGCCAGTTTTCCACTTGGGGAAGTGGAAACACTTGCATCAGATCTCGCAGACACTACAGAACGGTTGTCATCACCTGAAACTTTTGTATTGCTTACATTCCGAATTGCAAGATCTGTAAACAGACTCTTCAAGGTTGACGTATCGTAGTCTTCGCGGAAAATGCCACATAGAAGGGTTATCATCTGAGAATACCGTGTATATTTCATCATCTTATAGTCCTTTAAAATGACGGACATCTCATCAAGAACAAAATCACTCAAATGGCGCGCTGCTAGAAAATCTTGCATAAGAGAGGATGTAAATTTGAAATATGGTCCTCCAAATCGGAAGAAAGCCCCAAGGTGGGAAACTATTGAATTTGTCGTAGGGCTTAATATTTCGTCTTCCAAAAATGCGTGCTTACCCTCTTTCAAAGAGTCGAAAGCAAACTGACTGAGTTGATTTATTGCACTCACAATACTTTCTGGGAATTCGTATCCGATGACGTCAATTTTCTGACGCTTACAGTAATGTGTGGCCATAGAAAGGCCAAACATTTCAAACAAACCCGTAATGGATGTTATATCAGTCAGTGTGGCATTTTTATTTGTTTGGTAGATTGCAAATATCAAAAGGCAAATGATTGGTTTATCTAGATACTTGTGCATTTCCCATGATTCATCTTCAATCATATCAAACAGTTTCTGGTGATGATCTGGATGAGCTTTGAAATGGTACAGATATGTTTTCATGCATCTGGTTATACTGTGCGCACTATATCCCATATTAAAAAGTTTTGAGTCAACAGAAAATCCCATACTATGAGCAGTTTCTGGATTTGTAGCTACAATGACGGTCGCTTGTGAAAGACTAGTTCCATTTAGAATATCTTGCAAGGCGCGCATTTCAGTTTTGCCTTCGTAGCTATCGACTAGAAGCAAAATCTCGTGCGAGTTTTCTTCCATCATCGGCCAAAAGTCATCAAATTTGATCTTGAAATCCTCTGGAAACAATTTATGGTACACCTCACCAGCGAAATCTCCTTGTATTGTCGCCAAGTCAACATAAATGAGTATATTGTAATTGTTCTTGAAATAATTTTTATGCGTTCCCCACATGTACGTAACCATAGAACAAAGGATAGATTTTCCACTTCCGCCTGCTCCTTCCAGAACTACCCTCGGCCCTTTTCCGTTAGATGTTGGAGGTGGAAAGAAATCACTCAAATGCATTCTTTTTCTGTAAAGGAAAGTATTTAGTAATTCATACATCTTCTGACAGAAATGTACCAAGTGAACAAAACTGACTACGAATGCACTTAGGTCTGTCAGCTAGTTCACAAATTTGCTGTTCATAGATGCGAAATACGAATAACTCCAATATAATTGGTAAAAAAAAACAATAATGAAATGAGAGCTTAAAATTTTAGCCCCGGGACAAATTTATCAGACAAAGTCTGTTGTAATATGCATGTTGTGAACTGAATTTGGTATAATGTAAGTAATTATTGCCACTGTTTTTAAAACTGCTTGTTGCTGAAAGTGCCGTGAGGGCATAATTTGTACACCAGTTTCTTGGTATTTGCATGAAAATGATGCTTGTATTTTGGTATTAACCATATCATATCTTTAACATTTTGGAAACTAGTGCTTAGCTCCCTGGTGTATACCTCTTTCCATGTTCTTAGCCTCAAATTTCGACTTAATTTTATTTGTGTAAGCTGTTCCAACTCTATGGCCTCGATCAAGCACACTGAATGAGAAAATGCCTGTACATTTCATTTTTATTGAAATGCGTCAATTTTCCCTTTTCCCTTTGACTCTACATCTTTATTTACTGTTTAGAAGTATCCTCATGACAGAGATGCAACTTCCATTGACCCCTCCCCCGGTGTATTTGAAAAATATTTTAGTGCTTTCATTAAAACGGAGACTACCTTATACCTAATATTTGGGGCAGGAGTCTCAAGTTTTACTGTCGCAGATAGCCCTTTTGCTTATACATGTAATGCTGTGTATATAAAATATGCGGTTAACCTTATAAACCCATAAAGACAATGTGATTTCCTCCCGAATCGTTTATTGATCTAAATAAAAATCATCTTAATGTTGTGCTCTTTAGTATCTTAATGGTGTTTTTCATTCCTTAAAAAATGGGGGAAAAAACAAACAAAAAAAAAAACGCCTAACTACCAAGGCGATAAGTTGCAGGCCTGAATGAGCGTATTTTGCGCTTTTGGTTTTTAGGCAAAGCTCTGTCCTCAGCTGATTTTGGCTTTACATTAAGATCATACTGGTTGTGTGTTCGCTGTCGGTTTTTAAACATCTTTGAGTATATGGTCTGCCAAACGTTTAGATTTTATCTGCATCGAAGAGACAAAAGTTGTCGAAATGCTCATATGCAGAAACTAAATTCACAGTAACTTCGGTATCTAGTTATTTGTTACCACTAGGTCGATGGCTCTGCCAGTGGAATGTTTGTTAGTCCATGAGGGTATTCGCCAGCCCAGTAGTCAGTACTTCGGTGTTGTCCCGAAAGCCGATTATTTTTGGAACCTAACAATATTTAAATTTTTGTAAATATTCTTGAAAACTAAGGAGTATCTCCCTCGTGCAAGGCTATGTCCTCAGCTGATTTTGGCTTTACATTTAGATCATATTGGTTATGTGTTCTCTATCAGTTTTTAAACATCTTTGAGTATATGGTCTTACATACGTTTAGATTTTATCTGCACTGAAGAGACACAAGTTGTCGAAATGCGCATATGCAGAAAGTAAATTCACAGTAACTTCGGTATTTAGTTATTTATTACCACTAAGTCGATGCCTCTGCTGATGGACTGTTAGTCCATGAGGGTATTCGTCAGTTCAGTAGTCAGTACTTCGGTGCTGACCCGAAAGCCGATTATTTTTGGAACCCTACAATATCATTTTTTTGGTAAATTTTCTTGAAAACTATGGCGTATCTCCCTCACGCAAAGCTCTGTCCTTGCTGATTTTGGCATTACATTTAGATCATATTGGTTACTGTGTTAATTCTCTATCAGTTTTTAAACATCTTTGAGTATATTGTCTTCTAAACGTTTAGATTTTATCTGCACTGAAGAGACATAAGTTGTCGAAATGCGCATATGCAGAAACTAAATTCACAGTAACTTCGGTATTTAGTTATTTTTAAGAAGACTGAAATCGATTTCACTGAATTATCGTAAACATGCATAAATATGTATGGAATAACAACCCTTAAAATCATACACATCAAACATGCTTCATCAAGATGAGTGTAGACTCATTGGGCCACATGAGCAATGTCAGACCAAGTTTAGGACTGAATATTTGAGCGTTAGTTACAATCAATGTATCTGATATTCTAAAGTCAGCACTATATCAGTAGACAGAGAGAATTGGCGAAAACTGCATAAATTGTTTGAACGTAACAGACAATAATTAAAAGAATGTTGAAAATTTAACTATTTTTTTCTTGAAGATTTTATATTTTGTATTCCAAGGTTAGTTTCAATTATCAAAATACGTACCCATTTGAATCAAGTAAATCTAGTGGGATGTAAAGATCTCTAATCTGGACCGATATTGAATCTGACCAAGCAAAAGGGTGACATTTGTTGAACATTGCTTTGTACGTCTGGCATAGAGAATCTCTGCACACACCAACCACATCTGTAATAAAATTACTTTAGAAATTTAATCATCATTGTATATTACTATTTGCCAAGATCCACTTTCAAAATCTACGATGGTGAATCTTTATAGAATTCTTAAATTCTTCAGCATCTGGCCATGTTCATATTTGAGTAACAGGTTAATCAAACGTTTAATTGTTTGAAAGTGTTACCCTAAGGGACATTTTTAAGGCACTTTCCGGACTTCCAAATGTTTTGATTTGATCTGCACTGAAGAGACGTAAGTTGTCGAAATTGCCATCTGCAGAATGAAATTTTTCAGTAATTCCGGTATTTTTATCCATTTATTTGACAAGATATCAAAGTACCCAGCTACAGTCAAACCTTTCCTATAAGGCTTTTTTTCATCATCGGATTCTACAAAAGACAATTAGGATAAAAACATTTAGAATTCCGACTAAAGTAAAAGTATACGACTATAGACAATGAAAATCTTTCATTTATCAAATAACAGGTCACAGAAAATCAATTTCAAAAATTACCGCGGGTGTTGTTAACAGTTTACATGTAACTAAGATACATATAGCACACCAACACCTTCATACAGTAACTAACATACTTCAGGTTAAGTAGACCATGTTCTACGTAACTTAAGTTTAAATAGTCGATTTAGGACTTCAAATATCTATAAATTGATCAATTAATAATTGAATACAACCAATTTTAGACGTTTATCATCCTTTAAATAAATATGATAGACATACAAGATCTTGTATACTTTGCTTAACATACCATTAAAACTTGGACGTTGCTGGAAGTATTCTGGCAGTGTTTGTGTGATGTTTATCAAATTCAAGTCAGTAGTCAGTGTACTTTAGTAAAAATTTAAAAGGAATATACACAGTATGTATAATGAAAAAAAAATCCTGTTCAACTCTGTTTGTAATAAAAGACAGGGAACTAACCTTTTAGTACTATTTATGTCATCTTGAAGTTAATATATAAGATTTGTAGTTAATTTTATTTATTTAGTTCCCTTTCAAAAAACAACGGCAGTAGAATACCGAAGGAACAAAGCACAAGATTACACAAATCAAAGTCCAGAGACATGGCAAAAGCCAGAACACCAGAAGACGGAAGACCAAAGACACCACATGCCCACAAAACACACGAACATTACATATACAACACAAAAAACTAAAGCACTAACAGTGCGAACTCTCAATAAACAAGAGTGACATCAAGCCTTGAAACAAAGTCAGAAGAATATTCAAGTCGAAATTTTATTCTTAATTAAAACTAATAAGTCCATATAGGTATCAACAAGCCTGAAGGGAAAAACGAGAAATTCAAAATCCTAAAATATGCCAAAAAGAAGAAAGATTGCGAGTTTCTGCTCATGAGAGATTAGGAGTTTCGGTCTTATTGCGTTCATAAATCCTTTTCAGTTGTCACTGCAATCTTTTTGTTGCAAAAATCCTTTTATTTACTGACAAAAAATCTATTAAGTTCTCATTGAATTATTTGAAGCGTGCAAAATACCAACACAGATAATAATAAGAAATTCACCAATAAAAACCAAATCTAAATCAGAATAATGTAAATAAGTACAGAGGTATCCAATACAAGTAAATCAAACTGGACTGCAAAAACACAATGACTTAGATGAAATAGCTTTAAGATGTCAAATCCTTGAAAGCCTTCAATTCAGACTTATGTACGTTTATATTGGTTGTGAAACAAAGGCCAATAAGGATTTTATTTTGACACGTCTAGTTCATTTGGAGTAGGAATACTGTAGAAGATTTCAAAAAGACTCAAAAAACATTCAATAATGATAAAAAAAAATAACCATAATGAAATCATTAAGATATCCAATGTCTCTTTATCCATTAGAGGATATATTCAAAGATATCAAAATGAAAGAAAGTCTCGGAAAATAGTTAATGGTGAATGAAAGGATATGGAGTAAATATACATGAGACAAAGTCTCTACAAAAACATGGTAAAAACATGCAAAGGAACAACGCTTTTATTGTTGTTCTTCATCTTTCAAGCATACTTTCGAAACGAATACGGTATACATCATATGATTGCTCAACATTCACACTGACAAAAAAGGGTAGATTCAGGAAATTGGTGGTGTATACAATCAGAACAGACAGTGTAATGTTTTTATGTTCATTGTAGTTGATAATTTGGTGCAAGACTTACCGGGTTCATCGTCAAAGACTACATGTAATAGACTGATAGTGATAGTTATGCATTCAATTTCTGTATATCACTAGTCATATGAATTTTTACTTTTGAATTTTTTTTTGTAAAATTTGACCCTATAGAATTATATATCTGCAATATACTTATTAAAATAGTAAGCTTAAATGATTTCACTGAAAATGGCTTTCAATTCATACAAGTGATAATGATTTAAAAATTCTTCATTCTAAAACTATCTTTTGTTGGAATATCTTTAATCATAAAATGATGATCTTGTGTATCCTTGGTATTGAAAATTAAACCAGCACCATCACTTATGTTTCAATATCCAAACTACCACATGTTAAGTTAGAATTAGAATGTGGCTGACACCAAGAAGGTGAATCATTCTTAATGAATGTTTTAATTATAAATCAAAAACAATGCCAATCAGAATTCATTATACATTTTAAAACCGTGTCCGCAACATTTTGTGATATACTCACCATAAACTCCTTGAGGAAAAGAAGAAAGGTTCTGTTAGTATGAATAATACTAGACATGCTTAATCATTTGAAACACCAATCAAAACAATGGATATTAGGATAATTTACTGGGTTCATATAACTATCCATACAGAATTGAAAAATGCAACTGAAAAGACAATAACATCTTTTTTGCCTCAGGTTTGATAAGTGCAGATTATTCTTGTGAAAATAGAGCGTTAGGGGAAAAAACAAACAACCTATTTTAATTGGTTCTTGTCATAAATTATAAAAATATCATTGGTCACAAATCGATTGCACATACAACAAAATTTCACTCGCTATCCCCCAATTTCTAAAATATATTTTTAAAACAAACAGAAAATGTCCATTGTTATATCACATAAAATTTTCCATATTGAAAAACTATTTCAAAAATATTTTGTTTAATGTATCCTAAAGTAAAATCAAATTTATGGACGGAGATATCAAAAATGTTATACCTAGACAATACAATTGATATATTACAATTTTTTAACCAATATTTTCAAAATTCTTTAGAACAATACCCGAAATAGTCACCCGACCAATAATGAATTTTACGGTTTTTTTACGCTAAGGACACTGAGACAAATGTATGAATAGTGCTTTTGGCTTACCTAGTTCATCTGCAAAAACTTTAAAACAGTCAAAGTAATCCAAATGATAAATAGGCAAACACTTACACAGTTTGGAATTCAAATATTGCTGGCCCTTTTCATAAAAATTGTTCACAGTAATTTTTTCTGCATTTCACTATTTGATGTCGTATCTTATCCAAAATTTTTTGACTGAGGTAAAGTATATGGTATTTCTTAAAAACTGAAAAAACTTGTACTTTACTTAGGAATAAAAAAAACATGTTTCATGAAAAGATGAAACATTTTCATATTTAAACAAATTTGTAAAAATCAAAGTACAGAAGTTAAAGATATTATAAATCAAAAACACAAAAGCTCGTTTGATTTTGTTGAATAATTAGATAAAAAAATGATTTTTTTTTATCGAATTCAAACCAATATTTGATTTTATTCAATACTTGGAAGACATTCCTTAGTTTTTTTTTTCTCTTTTCAAATATAAGCACATGTTTGATTTTTTTTAATAAAGAAAAGCATTTTTCCCTTGACGTAACTATATACATACCGACAGTATCTTTCACTCCATGTTTATACACTTCTTTCCGTATTGCCATGACAACATCGTACAATTTTTTGTATTTGAATTTAATGGAATCGCAAAGTGCTTTAAATCCAAATGACAATTTAGTGTTGTGGATTTTTTCAAGAACCATCTGCATTCTCTCTGTATTTTTTGAAAGAGAAAGAATTTCTTGTCGATCACTAAATTTAAGGACTTGGTTTTGCTGCAGACGATCCAAGATGTCTTCTGCTTGTACATTTTCAACAAACATTTTGTAAGTCTTCATTAAAACTGCTTTGTCTTCAGGTGGCATTCCTATATAAAAGAGAAAAAAGAGCTAATATTTTGACAATGAGATAATACTATCTTTATAAAATCGTACTCAGAAAGCCTCGAAAAATCTGGCCACA
The DNA here is from genome assembly GCA_002080025.1 of Modiolus philippinarum. NCBI lineage: Eukaryota > Metazoa > Mollusca > Bivalvia > Mytilida > Modiolidae > Modiolus > Modiolus philippinarum. The sequence continues at coordinate 136,485 of MJUU01024319.1, forward strand.
TAGTCATTTTGAATGCCACAAAGTCCATTGCTTTTTAGTGGACTTCAATTTGTTTATTTTAGGATAAATAAACAGCAAGAGTGCAAGTTTTAACAATATATGATAAAAGTATTTGATAACAGTTGATTTCTACTAACTTTCTCAAAATTTAATTGCAGCAATATGTAAAACTGGCTCGATACCATCAGTCGGTTCTTGTGCCCATGAAAAACAACGTTTTTTCGCGATCCTGCAATATTTCATCTTGTAATATCTATAATTTTCACTCAAGAATATATTTATACAATGTTTTGGTTTTAGAGTATATAGTGAACGAGTTTAATTGTTGTTATACCAGACATGTTTGACGAAATATTCTCATAAATATATTTTGATGGGTTTTTGTTTATATTTCGATGTAAATTGTGTTCATGCTATTGTGAGGAGAACTGTTGTAACGTTGTATTCTTTTGTGGGTGAAGCTTCAACAAATTACAAATGAGTTAATAGAAAAGAGACTGATAAGAATGTAGCAACACATTTTAAACTGAGGCTAAAGTAAGGGTCATTCTGACATAGTTAACGTATATCAAAACAACGGCAGAGAAGGAACAAAGCCATAGAAAAGGTAAAAACGAGAACACCTGAAGACGAAAAACTAAAGACACAAAACAGACGAACACCACAAATAACAAATACAACACTAAAAACTGAAGGACTAACAGCGTGAACATTAAAAAAAAAGTGACTAAAGATGCTTCGATGGAATAACCTTGTCTTGCTCTGCATACCATGGTCGTTTGGGACAAAATATTTGTCATGTGAAGTGTGATGCATTGATAGTAAGTGGTGCTAAACCTGTCAACGTACCTCGTCTCACTCTTAACGCAGTTGAAGTAGACATGTTTAGTTATTTTTTGGAGGAGTTGCATGATCAATTGGGTTTTGAAATATAAGCTATATTACGCTTTCTTGCACTTGATAAAAATTGTTCATATGACATTTTGACCAGATTTACACTACTGGAATTTTTATCTTGAACATATCTCTTTGTATTTCAATTTAGGTATATTTTGATCTTGGATTGATAATTCAACCAAAAACATTCTCGAATTATGATTTCGTATGTTTTTATACTATAGGGAAACGGGACAGCTAAAGGGGAGTTTGGGTACCCATAAACCGGTTAAACCCTACCGTTGGCTTTTGCTTGTACCGGTACCAAGTTCGGCTGTCTCCTATCGTTGTCCACGTTTGTCTTTTGTCTCATTCTTGTTTTTCTGTGTAGTTCCCTGGCTGATTGTGGCATGTAATTGCAATTTTCAGTCATTGTAGGTGTTTTCTGTTATCCATTTTTGTACATGATAACTCGGAATTTTATTACTTTCTGATTGTATGGGAGTGAAGGAGTGTATTTTTCTGTCAGAATGATATAATTGATATATTCATTCAATTCCTACCAGAAAAGTTTGGTTCCACAAATATTGTAAAAGATTTACAGATAATATGCAGAACTGGTTTGTTTTGTGCAAATCTAATTGCTACGAGTTACGTTTTCAGTTGTCAACTACAGATAAGTATAAACATGTATACTGTCCGTACCATTTTCATCTTTACGTTTATTTCTCAAGGACTTTCCTCGTTTCTTTGACGTTGTAGATTTTGGTGTCATGACAAGTTTGCGTCCGTCTGCCCATTTTTCTTGAAACATGTTGACGTAATGATTTTGTAGTTCTGTCGTAATGGTTTCGTTTTCAATCCTTTGAAGACGAGTTTTGATTGGTGGACCACCTAATCGAACAAGGACCTCCTTTATCTGGTTCCATAATGTTACAAACTCCTCGGGTGACATCGTATCTATAAAAGACAACAATGAGTAATTGAAAAAAAAAGAATGTGAAGATACATAGCAGTTTGTGCCACGCTCACGAAAAACAATGTTTGTTGAAATGTCATTAGTAAATAAGGAACGCTGTTTATTTAGATGTTAATATTCTTATTAAACAAAATTAATGCGTGTGTGTTAGATAAAAGAATCACATATAATAACAATTAGTTCTTATTTCCCATTCCACATGTGTCGAAGCGAAGAGACAAAGAAAAAAAAGAAAAATATCCGACACACTTAAGCGTCGATTGTGGTGCATAACATCTTTACTGTTACTACTAAAAAACGACATTGCAAGTCTTTTTACCTGAATTTCAATTTGTGTTTGGTCTTTCGCAATATGCTTCAATTCGATTAACGATAAAGATGGAGGGTGAAAGTGATATTTACAATAAATTAAAATCTCTAAATACATGAATTATGATTTTTAGTGTTTGTTGGCTTTTTCATATGCATATTGTTATTTAACAGAGCAGAACATGCTTACCCTTCCGGAGCACCTGATGTCACTCTCAGTTTCACTGGA